>VZTD01005398.1:169079-181539 GCA_013397725.1 Rhagologus leucostigma | reverse complement strand
TTGCCGCCCGCAACCCCACCCCGAGTTTCCTGAGGGTGCCGGTGGGCACCCCCTGCCCCCGGTGACTGGGCTGGTTGCCTTAAAAGCCCTGTATAAGAAAAGAAAAGGAGAATCTCCTGTTCGTAATCCGTCATGTTCCCCGCTGTCTGACCACCCCTGTGCCTTCCTGGTGTTTGTGGGACACTCAGCGGATTGTCTCTGTTGTCCCCGGCTGCCATGGCAGCCGCGGTCGCAGCGGTGTCGGCGCTGCCGGCATCGGCGGCAGCTGCGGAGCTGCTGTAGTGAGGAGTTAAAAGCGTGAGCAGCGCTGCTTTGCCAGGGGGTACAGCTAAAGGGAACGAATATGTCCTGCCTCTACTGGCAGGTGGTGTAGTTCTATCACTGGCAGTGTCCCCCAAGGTTCAGCACTGGGCCCAGAACTTGTTCATCCATGACGTGAGTGAAGGGACAGATGCCTCCTCAGCAAATTCCGTGGGGACGCAGAGCTGAGAGGAATGGCCACTCCGGAGTGCTGTGCAGCCCTTCAGAAGGACCCTGACAGGTTGGAGAGATGGGCAGAGAAGAACCATCTGAAATTCAGCAAAGGCAAATGCAGGGTCCTGCACCTGGGGAGGAACAACCCCAGGCACCAGCACAGGCTGGGGCTGACCTGCCAGGGGGCAGCTCTGCAGAGAAGGACCTGGGGGTCCTGGTGGACAACAAGCTGTCCATGAGCCAGCAGAGTGTCCTGTGGCCAAGAAGGTCAATGGTATCCTGGAGGACACTAGGAAGAGCATTGCCAGCAGGTGGAGAGAGGTGATCCTGTCCCTCTACTCAGTCCTGGTGAGGCCTCACCTGGAGTGCTGTGTCCAGTTCTGGGCTTCTCAGGACAAGGGAGACATGGAGCTCCTGGAGTGGGTCAGCAGAGGCTGCAAAGATGATGAGGGGACTGGAGCATCTCCTAGGAGGAAAGGCAGAGGGAGCTGGGCCTGTTCAGCCTCAAGAAGAGACAACCGAGAGGAAACGTCATCAATGCCTAATTATCTGAAGAGAGGGTGCCAAGGCAATGAAGCCAGGCTCTTCCTAGTGGTGCCAAGCAGTGGGACAAGAGGTAATGGGCAGAAACTGATACACAGGAAGTTCCACCTGAACATAAGGGTATCTATGTTGTACAGGTGACCATGCACTGGAACAGATTGCTCAGAGAGATTGTGAAGTCTCCCTCATTGGAGACATGCAGGAACCACCTGGGTGCAATTCTGTGCCATGTGCTCCGGGATGACCCTACTTGAGCAGGAGTTGGACCACATGACCCGCTGTGGTCTGTTCCAGCTGTACCCACTACACGATTCTCTTTCGTAGGTGTTGAGTCCTCTGATCCGAATGAAACATTAAATTATTTGGAAAGCATCACCTTTAGTTAAAAACAAAGCCAAACCCACAAAAACCTGAGCACAGCTTAATTAATTCAAAATTAAGGAGGAGAGCAACAATGGTGAGTCCAACCAAGATCTTTATAGTTGCATCCTGTTTCTTAAAAGTAGCAGTGTTACTACTGCAGTTACATGCTTATATTTTGGAAGAAACTGCTGCTGTTAGCAGGAATCTGTCTTTAATATAGTCAGACATATGCTTTGACAGGTGCTCAGGTAAGTTTAGAAGAACCTGATAAGCTTGAGGATGTTCTTCTCACTTGTCTTTCACTATGTGATGATTTACAGCTTAGCAAATTAGCTTACTGACCCGGAGGGGGTGTCTTACTATCCCTTGATTTCTCTTTTAGAAACTTATCCGGTAATTTGTGGGACTTAGTGCTTGTTCACTGCGATCAAAGCAGACAAGTTATTCTTAGGCCGGCTTGTCTGAGCGGTGATCTTCTGAAGCTAAGGCAGGAAAGGAAAGCATATGCCCAGTGGAAGCAAAGTCAGGTTACATGGGAGAAATACAGAGATTCAGCTCTCCACAGCAGAGAGGAAATTCATGTGGCCAGAGCTCAATTAGACTTGAAGCTGGGCAGTACTGTGGGGGACAGAAAAAGTAGTTTTTTAAAATATGTCAATAGTAAAAGGCAGTCCAGAAATAACATGAGCCTGTTGCATGATGAGGATCACAAACAGGGACACGGACAAGGCAGAGATGAGTTCTTTGCTTCGGTCTGCATGTTGGTGTGGTCATCGGGCACAGCCAGCATAGGTTCATGAGACGAAGGTCCTGCCTGAGAAACTTAATTCCCATTTATGAGAAGGTGACCCACCTACTTGATCAAGGAAAGCCGGTTGATGTGATCCTTTTGGATTTCAGTAAAGCTTTTGATACTGTCTCTCACAGGATCCTTCTGGACAAAATTTTTAGCCCTCAGCTGGATAAACACATCATGTGATGGGTGAGCAACTGGCTCATGGGTCAGGCACAAAAGGTTATAGTGAATGGGGTGACATCAGACTGGGGACCTGTCCCTATCAGGGTTCCACAGGGCTCCATCTTAGGCCTGGTGCTTTTCAACATCTTCTTAATTGACTTGCATGCAGGTCTTGAAGGTAGACTGAGTAAGTTTGTTGACGACACTAAATTGGGTAGGGCTGTTGATTTCCTCAAAGGCAGAAAAGCCTCCTGGGACAGGGCAACCCTGCATGTATGAACAAACTGGGAAATGAGAGGCTGGAGAGCAGCCCCACTGAAGGGGTCTGGTGGGTCCTGGTCAATGGCAAGCTGAACATGAGTCAGCAGTGCCCTGACAGCCAGGAGGGCCACCCGTGTCCTTGGGGGCATCAGGCACAGCATCGGCAGCCGGGCAAGGGAGGGGATTGTCCCACTCTGCTCTGCACTGGGATGGCCTCACCTCGAGTGCTGGGGAAAATTCTGGGTGCCACAGTATAAGAAAGACATTCAGCTACTCAAAAGCATCCAAAAGAGGACAAGGAAGATGGTGAAGGGCCTTGAGGGGAAGCCGAGGAGTGACTGACGTCACTTTGGTTTGTCACTTGTGATGAAGGAACCTTTTGAGTTATGCAAGACCAGAGAGTAGTTTCAGTGATAAGTAGAGAACTACATCCACTAGATAGCATGTCAGGGGCATGATCTTAGAGAACTGAAAACAGAAGTCAGGACAGTGGTCTTAAGTTATTGAACAAACTTCAATAAAAACCTTTCTTTTCCACTTCCTTGGACTTGTCTGTGTTCACGTGGAACTCCATTTACCATCCTGTTTCTCAGAAAAATCAATAGTTTAGTTCTTTTGAAGTGTACTGAGAAGGGAAGGTATAACAATATTTCTAACTTCTGGCTGCAAATACACATCTAACTCCTGTAAGTTCTAGATAGTTGGTTCTTTGTAATCTTCCCTAATGCGCACACACCTTTGAATAGATCCAGGGCTTTTAGAGTAGTCAGGATCCACAATTTGAGAAACTATATAGGAACGCATATGAAGTTGAAGTTGACTTTCTAGGATTACTGAATTATTTTTTGGTATTGAAAGAATTTATCAGCTGGAAGAAGGTAGAGTTCTAGTATAGAGCTATTTCATTGTGTAGAGAGGATAAAACCGAGGGTATGTTTAAGGAATAGTTCATGTGAGAGAGGAAAGAAGAAAATTATCCAAGTAGGAGGCAATGAAAAAGGCGGAGCTGACAAAGATAGTATTTCTTCTGTCGTCTACACACAGATATACAGGAATAAAAAGTACAAAGTAAACCTGCATTAGACTTCATTTTTTGTACTTAAGAAATGTGGTTGCTATATGAGGGCTCAGGAGGAGGTAGGAAGATGGTAATCATGTCTTTCGAACCTTGAGCTACAGGAAATCTCAGCATTTGAAATTGTCTTTATACCATTTTTAAAACGTCTATCATCAGCACGGAAATGAGCTTGCCATTCTGAAAAGTGTAAAAATATCCATGGCAGAGAGAGCTTTTGTGGTGCAGGAAGAATCAGTGTCTAGAATAGCTTGAAGAGCAAAAGGATAATTAATTTCTATCTTTATTCCTATATAGAGAACTCCGTGGGGTTTTCAATACTTTGAGAAACATTGATGGTGTTTAAGTAGGATATTCCTGCCAGTTTAATGACAGTACAACTAGCAATTTAAAATTTACATTTCTGTCAGAAAATGCATCTGTTTAAAAAACAACTGAGAATATTATAATTGACAGTTGTAAAGATCGCTCTAAAAATAAATTTTCCTTGCAAGTTGTTTGCTACAATGTACAGTCAGTCAGTTCCTCTGGTTATTTATGGTTGTACGCCTTCTCTCCTGACAACTCCCTGCTCAACCTGTCTGATTGTCTTTCATGTGCATCAGGCATCTATATCACTCTACCGTTCATTCATTAACAAATTCACCTTGCTTTATACTCAGTTTCCCCTCATTTTGTAATTTCTTTCATCTTTCTCTTCCCCCCATATCCTTTAGAGTCCTTTTCCCCTCGTTCTGTCAAATCTTATCACAAGAGCTTCAGTTCTTCACTGAAGGACCTATTCAAGGCTGTAGTAGATTAAAAGATATGTGTATCTTTCACAAAGTCTTCAAGCTCTTACCAACTTTTCAACATCACCTACTTCCCAAATATTCAAAGAATGCCTCACTGTCTTGCTTAGAAATTGCTGGAATGATTGACATTTATTGAACCTAAGGTATTGCTTATCCTTCCATATCTGTTCATCTTCCTGGGCCTGAAAGTCAAAAAGGTGGTGGGAGACTGATGTTGACCACTAGGCTTCAGGGTATTGAACGGGAGTGTTCAGAGCATCATCTCATCTTGGGCTGTGGTTGAGGGTGTCTAGTGAGTGGGCACAGTGTAGCTTATGCATTCTTATGTTGCTCTGTAGGAATTCTGTACTGAAACAGACTGATAAGCTCAAAAACAATATAGTGTGAATAGAATGAGGGATTGACTCAGGAGGGTATCTGTAACTGCAACAACTGACATTGTTGCTTTGGGGTCTTTCCTTGTTTTCTTATAAGTTAATAAAAGTATTTCCATGATTTTGAGTGTGGTTTGGATCAGGCAGTTTCCTACTTAGCATTATATAATGAGACTATTCAATCAGATTAGTGCACAGAATGGGCATTGATCCAGTTGTTACAACAGAATCTCTGTTTTTGGGGAAAATGTTGATGAATATATGTTTACGTACTGAAACTGAAAAATGAAGTTCAGCTTCTACTGTTTTGTAGACTTACTTTGTGCAGAATGTCATCTGATGAGGAGAAAAGCACAAGTCCAGTTTTGCCAAAAGACTCTGTTCAGGACAGTTCTGTTTCTTCAGATCCTCAGGTAGGAAAGAGGCAATATAATTTGATTTACTGTCATGGCCTTTTATTTGGCAAAGGATAACTACAAGGAAATCTAACTAAATGTGCATCTTTTTTATATTTTACGTATACAGGAAAATAATAAAAATATTAGTGAAAAGAAACAAAGTAGACCGGAAAAAAATTATATTAAAATATGTTTAGTTAGATTCTGCTTTTGTGCATTTAACAAGAAATTTATGTAAAAATTCTTATCTAAACTTAAGAGTTTCATCAGCTGCAAGTAAAATAGGTAGTTTTCTTACATTTTTTTTCAAGTGTTATTCTTCATTTGTGGTAAGTTTTATGGAGAAGCCAGAATTTGACATAGTAAGATAGAAAGGAATTATTTTTGAGAGATGAAGAGTAACTATATTTTAGGCTTCCCTCATGATGTTGTAAGAACTGAATTTTTTTTGAGTGGATTTATTTCCCTTGGAGTAGTATTATGGCCAAGTTAATGACAGAAAGGAAATGACTGCTTTTTTGTTTTGTTTCTTTTTACTTTCTTCGTCAAATAGGTCAGGATATGCTGTAACTGTAATACTGGGAGGTTTTCTTTTCTGTGTTCATCATTCCTTCAAGAGGATGCAATGATATTGGATAAAGTCCTTGTGCTATTATTTTAAAAGCAGCAGATTTTCATTATTTAATAATTGTTTTTTCCTATTTGAATAGTGGGTTGTGTGTTTTTTTCCTTTGGTAGGATACAGTCCAAACCAGGACAGTTTTGATAATAACATGTTTTGCTAGTTGCCCTGTAGAAATGCATCTCCACATTTGTCACCTGGTGAAATGGGCATATACAGCAGCAGCACTGTTTAGTTAAGGGGTTTTCTTCTTTCTTTTTTTACCATGTGGATTGACTTGTACCTTTTAAAATACATTTTTAGAGGCAATTCATTTCTGCAGCTCGTATACTTCTCTATTTGTGCTCATATCTTGTGGATAAGTTTTCGTAATCTTTTTTTAAGAATAGTAATGCATCTATGTTTCCAGTGCCTTTTGTAGTCAGAGAACAAGATAAAACATCATGCTATGAATTTTGAAGGACCAGAATTTTCTGTTATGATATGGTTGATTATCAAGGAGGTTCCAAGGCCACCTTGTAGAGAATGATAAACTTACGCTAATGAACGACTGTTTTGCGAATGAGAATGTGTCTAGACTAGAATAGTTCTGGTTGGAAGTGACCTACATCGATCATTGGCCAAACTGCCTGACCATTTTGTGGCTGACCAAAAGTTAAAGCATGTTATTAGAGGGCATTGTCCAAATGCCCCTTAAACACTGAGAGGCTCGTGGCATCAACCACTCTCCCTAGGAAGCCCATTCCAGTGTTTGATGGCCCTCGGTGAAGAAATGTGTCCTAATATCAAATCTGATCCTCCCCTGACACAATTTTGAACCATTCCCATGCATCCTATCACTGGATCCCAGGGAGAAGAGATGGGCATCTCGTCTCACTTCCCCTGCTCAGAAAGCTGTAGAAAGCAAAGAGGACCCTCAGCCTTCTTTTCTCCAAACTAGACAAGCCCAAAGCTACCCCTAGTAGGAGTTTGTTACTGTTGAAAAAGAACACTGGGGTCACAGCTGGTCAATTGGAATGTTGACAGGAAAGTACTCTACTCCTTTTAGATAATTTTGAAAGGTCTATTCTGTTTTGTTTGATTGGGCCTTTTTGATAATGTGTTGCTTTTAAATAGAGACCAGATTATTACTTTTTCCTTACAAAGAGATCCACTGGCTCTTAGAGAATTTCCATTACTTACAACTGGGTTATGCAAGACTTTATCCATTCAATCTGTTCTTGTCATATTGTTTAGTATTGACTGCAATCCTTTGCAGTACCTGTAGATTTTTATTTAAAAAAAAAATTTATCAAAAAACATCTGATTTTTTTTGTGTGCCATTTGTTCATTGCATCACTGCATTTACTTCTACAAAACCAAGGCATTAGCTGGTCAAAACTCTACTGACCTTCAGGTCATAGAACTATATTCCTCTAATTTTATACGTGAACAGAATTGTTTGCAGTTGACAAAATAGCTTGGAAGCTTTGTTTAAAGCAGAACCAAGATAGTAAACCAGAGATATCTTGTTAATTTTATTTTATTATGGTTTTATTTTAAGTGTACTGGTCAATATTGAATTCCAGTTGCAACATGCTTGTTATGGAGTGTTTAAGATTGAGGTAATACACTTAATTGCTCAGTGTTTCCATACATATTCCTACTGCCGTCTCCAGGATTTTTTTGTGTGTGTGTCTAAGTTTTTGGTTACAACTGGGATACTGTGCTTTCTTTAGTATTTGCCTTTCAACTTCATTTCAACATTGTTGTAATATTGTAATTTATAAACATTTATTTCCAGGTTTGTCACTGGATGCTGTCTATTGACACTTTCTGTTGGCGCGTAAGCGTGCGTATTCCTGTACAGAGTGGATTATTTGAGTTTTAATAAAAGAGTTAGAACTTGAAAGAAATTTTCTGCCATAGCTTGATACATACATTTTGAGTGCTAGGCATGTCTTTAGTAGGACTGTGTGGTAATGAATAAGTTGGGTGACTCAAAGTGAGCCACCAACTTGCATCTGATATCTAACCTACTATGTCCTTTGAATTGACTAAGATAGTCATGGAAGCAGCTGGATCAGCTCTGTCTGAGAACTAACTTGTTTGTGGGGAAGAATTAGTCTTAAGTTGCTATTTGGTTACATGATCTCTTTGAAGAAGACAAAGGTGTGATCTAATGTCTTCTGCAGAATCATTTAATTTATGTTAGTTAAGGCTAATATTGGCTTTTTTGTTCAGCTGAAATTTTGCTGCAGGGAGTTTTGTATGGTTCCATGTAGTTCCTGATTGAATAACAGATCAGAAGATATTTGTTTTCTTCTTTTGGTATCTTATAAAATCTAAACTGTATAGATTTAGAAAGATATGGCTATGGAAAAATTGATTGCTTGTTGATTTGCAGCTGACTATATACCTTTTACATGAAATGTGACACACTTGCTTATCCAAAAGATACATCATGTATTTATAATTCTGTAGCTTCATATACATTTATTTAGGCTTTTACTGTGAACATGATAGATTAGAAGATGGGAAGTGGACATTTCAATGGAAAATAGAATTCAGCTAAAATGTACCAAACCTAGCTTCTTAAATTCTCTAAT
Source organism: Rhagologus leucostigma (assembly GCA_013397725.1). Lineage (NCBI taxonomy): Eukaryota > Metazoa > Chordata > Aves > Passeriformes > Rhagologus > Rhagologus leucostigma. The sequence continues at coordinate 173,089 of VZTD01005398.1, read as the reverse complement.
TAATTGAAACACACAAAAATATAGAAGTTACTCTGAAAGTTTTGAAGTATTATCCTATTCAGTTGTTAGATTCAAAAACATATTACACTTAATTGATACGTTTCATTAACTGTTTTCACTCTAACTTTCCCCAGGTTGGAGGGGAAATTAATTTTTGGATTCACACTTGGTTTCTGAGGTTTGACCTCATTAGGATACTGAACAGAACTAATATGATAATACTAAATGAAGAAAAAATAAGTGCTTGTGACCTGGCTTAGTATTTTCCAATGGGCATTGTTTTCCAAATCTTTAGTTAGTAGCTTTGATTTGTTTTAGTATGTAACTGCTACTGAAACTTGTTTAATTAATTACTGGATTGTATGTTTAAGCTATAATACAGATTGTTTACAGTTTCACAATGAACACTAATTACCTACATCCTGAAAATCTGTTTCATTAGGAGGTTTCAAAAAATATTAATTGGCTTACTTTGGTGCATAGTATAATGCCACATACCACTTAGACAGGTTTATAACTTCTTAATAGGAAAGCTTCTTCCTTAGTTGTATATACACATTCCATATACCTGTATAATTTTAAAAATAATTAATATGAGGTGAGAATAATTATACCTACTCTAAACAAAATTGTGTGTAATCAAATCTCTTCTGATGATTGGCTTTGCAACTTCCACCGAAGAAATTGTAATGTTACAAAATGTGAAGTGTGACTGTGTTCAGTAGCATCTTTGTCATGGCTATAAAAATACATGTTTTTCTTTGAAGCACTAGTAGTAGTGATTAGAAATAATATTGGGTAATTAATAACTTACATGATCTGGAACTGGAGTTTTTTTCCAGTTCTTGTTTTTGTTTTAGATGCCTGTTATGGTATCCAATTCTGGCATCTGGCAGAGTCTTTCTGTGCAACTATTACGGTGCGTCTAGTTGTAATCAGAAGAAATGTGAACATTAAACAAGAGAAAGTTAAATTATTATAGTTACTGTAGGAAAACAGCTCACTTTTGCAACTTGAAGGGAAATCCTCTTAGTTTTCAACATAATAATAAAAAAGCCTCTCAAAATTATAGAAAATAATTTGTATTTCTTCTTACATATGCCTAACTTTAAAAAATGTAATTGTAGTTTTATAATTCTTTGTCACCACTTTGCAACAGGATGAATATGAAGAGCTGTTTCGTTATACTGTCGTGACTCCAAGGTTTGAACAGTGTGTCTCAAAGTTGCCGGAACCTGCCTCAGAACAGAGACCAGCTGACAGAGCTTCAAGGCTAACAGATGATGCCAGTCACCATAAGACTCCAGGTAGTATGCTCAAGGCTGTCTGTTGAGCTTACAAGAACAATGATACAACTTTTATGGCTTACATTTTTTAATAGCTTCAGTTTGAAAAATATATGTACCTCATCTGTAGTACCTTTGCATTTTGCACAACAAGAAATTTAGGAAGGTATGTTCCCTGAAGGTTTCTCTCTCTTTCTCTCTGACATCACTTTTAGATGACCGTATTGATGTGCTGACAGTTCTTTGTATTTTGTGGTGCAGATGTTTAAAGATGGTTGGTGTAATAATGGAGGAAGGGATACCCTTACTTACAGTATACTTAATTGAAATTTGATGGGTCTCAGCTGGTTTTGCTCATGCTTGTACTGCTGTGGTGGAGAAATGTGGATTGAAACAACGATTATTTGAAAGGAGAATTACCTTTAAAAGGCTTTGTGTAATGACTAATCATGTCACTACATTAATGTCATTCTTGCTCTTTTAGTTCGATCCTGTTATTCTAGTTTTATTTTATTGCTTGGTATTTAGGACTCTAAACTTACTGTCTTGTGATGCTTTAGTAACATTGATACTTGTGATTATGTGTTGTTTGCTTCTGTCACTAGCATTTAGATAGAGAATTTGTTTTGATTGAGAATTTTGTTTTGCTGTTAATTTTGCCTCAGAAGAAATAGTAAACAATCATACCTGCGTTATTTCTTTTCTAGGAAGTTAAGCATAATCAGGAAAAATTGACTTTAAATAACTTCTATTCTTTATCATTCTATTTAATTATAAAAATATTTAGCTGCCTTTTTGTCTTCTCTTTTAGAACCTTTGTGGATGACTTTATATCTACTGTTTAGAGGAGCAAGTGACATATTTATACCTTCCAACTTGGAAGTTTGGTCAATACTATTTCTCTAAGTTTGTAGATTCTGAAGTGACTGCTAGACAATCTGTATGGAAGGATTAAGGCTGCAGGAGATAGCAAGTTGCAGGTGACAACAGCTGCATAATGACCTTTAGCCCTTCTGTCCATCATGTCCTGCCTACCTGCTGCTCTTGTCTTGACCTCATGGCACAACTCCCAGGATACCAGGCCTTAGCATGAGCTGTGTGTTAGCCAAAATCTGAGCAGGAGTTACATGAACAGTTATGGCATGAGCAGAATGTCTGCAGTACGCAGATCACATGTGACAGCAGCTGTGACTCCTGGTGCCAGTCTCTGTGTATGAACCGTCATGACACACACTGTCTCCAGTTTCTGCAGAAGTCTGTGTGGGTTAAAGCCAGCTCAAGTCCATTGCTATGTTAAAAGTTCATTTTGCTGGTTGCTTAGTTTTTATACTGTGTTGGCTCAAGCCATGCTAGTCTAGCTAGCATGGGAATGCATTCAAAGTTCACAGTTAACTAAGGCCACTTACACAACCAGTTGATCCACTCAACTGGTGCGGCCTTTTATGAAAAACAAAGGCCACTCAGAGCCCCTTCCTGTGTTGAGATAACTTCAGCTTTCTTTAAAACAGCTGTGGTCACTCCCTGTATTCTTCCCAGAGCTCCGTGAGCAGATTGCTTATCTCCTCTGAATGTTCTTCCATTGTTGATCAGTCACATTGTAAGTTACAGATTGCCAGGATTCAAGTGTACTGCAAAACTCTTGATTTGTAGAGCAGTTAATGTCAACCTCTGGAACTGTTTCTCAGCCTGAGTTGTTGTTCTTGAAAGAGCAGTAAAAAATTTCAAACCTAGCTATGTGGAATTATATTATGGAGCAAATTTTAATTTGGATATTGTCCTCAGTGCTCTCTCTGCTTAGAGTTTTGTCTCCCAGTTTGAGTGGAATATTGTTTTGTAAGGGAATTTTTGTAGTGTGTAATACTGCTGTTCATAAGAAAGAATATCAGAATCAAAGCACTAGACTCATGAGCTAATTGAGCAAAATTATGACTCATGAGCAAAATTCCAGTCCCTTAGTTGCTTCTCCTGAAATATTTGAACAGTGTTACCTTTTTAGTATGCCTGGTGTTATCAAATCAGAAGAGTCATTTGCAAGTTCTAGTTAATTGTCATGGAACAGGGCAAAGAAATAGTCTTATACTTGATGGTGATCAAAATTTAGCATTGTAGTTCTCATTAAAAGAGTTGTACTGCTCATTACAAGGAACCACTGAGATATTTATTATCTTTGCAAAGGGCAGCACCCTGCAAAATACAATTTTTCTGTTATTTTCAAAATGGAAAAAAAAATATTAAAAACAGTAAAGAAGGTTCCTCTGAACTTCTCAGAGAATAGAAAGGAAGAATATTTACACAGACTCATCCTGCTTCTATCAATTGCATGCTATAAACAAGCTTCCTTTGCTTTGCTACTTGATCAAAATATTTGCTGTTCAAAATATCACTGTGTCTTCTCAGCCTGGGAGAGAGATGGCTCATACCTCCTTGAGATACAGCTTGAAACAATGCAGTTGTAAAAAGATTATTTCAACCTTTAGGAAAATATCTGATCAAAATCTTGAACTCTTCTATATAATCACCAGTACTGATTGATGGTGATTGCATATTGAAGTAGTGTTGGCCGCAGTGTTAATGGCCTCAAAATACCTTCATTTTTCATTATAGTAGTAAAAAGGCTTTGGATGAACAGTGAGAAAACTGTTGTGCCGGTTTGGCCAAAATCTAGTAATATAGCCCCTGAGAGAAAACCAGGTTACAACCACCCTTCCCCCCACAGGGTTCGGG
>VZTD01005398.1:84823-168788 GCA_013397725.1 Rhagologus leucostigma | reverse complement strand
GTTTAAAGGCACAGAAAAGGCACAATATTACTTTGGGCATAGAGCATGATAGGGGATACACATGATAGAGTCACCCCAAGACAACTGTTAAATTCAAGTTTAATACTATATCTCTAATGCTGATCAGGTGGGATTGTTTACCAGGTTGTTTCTGAAGGACAGTTAATCGTTCTTTTGGCATTGCTTGCCAAAAGAAAAAAAAATCAGGCTTTTTGACATTTGCCTCTAATACTGCTACTGTGCTAAAATAACAAAATCATAAATTATTAGGTTAGTGTTCTATAACTCTGTAAACCAAAATGAATATCTGTGCTGAGCATGGAGTTAAAACCTGAAAGTGTGCTCTTCTGCAGAGCTTCTCAAATTTGCAATGTATTTTCCCCTTCTCCGTGTGATGGCATTGGGACCAACAGCAATTCCAGTGCCATGTGATGCCTTCTGAAATGAAGTATTCTTTGGTCTGGATGCTACCATTACGATGGTAGAAGTCTGATTACTGGTAATCTCTATTTGTTGCAGAAAATTTAAGTATACATAGTATCTTCCCTAACAGCTTTCAGTCCAATAAGAAAAGTAATTGAAATAAACATGCTGTACTATTCACATCAGTTCAATGTCAAAATGCTTTTAAACTTTGAAACGTAAAACTTAATTTCCTGTTCTTGTTACCAATTTAGTTGATTAAATTTGAAAATTACTAAGACTGGAGCAGTAAATTATTTGTTGCAGAGATGTGCAATGATGACTCATACCCAAACAGTGGAAAAATTCCTTCTCTTCAGGCCTGCCAGTCCTCAGTGTATATCCATTAGACTTCTTAGAACATTTCAGCAAATTGCTGTGCTCAGCTTGGGCCACTAATAGCATGTCACGTGTGAGAACAGTCTGTCAGAGCTTATTTACTTAATAAAAGCAGAAAAAGTCAGATACTAGAACAACACAGAAAAACCCAACAGTAGTAGCAGACATCTGGATAAAAAGCTAATTTCATTACTTCTGTCTAGAGATTTGTTGCAGTAAATGCATGTGAAGATTATTTAATGAAGTACATTTCTATACTTACTATATCCAAATGGTTCCAATATCCTTGATGCCTTAGCAACTGTAACTGAATGACATCATATAATCCTGTGGAAGGAATAGAGGTCACAGAAGGAGAGCATTAGAAATAAGAATTAAATTAATATGTGTACAACTAGAAAATTATGGCAATGCTGGAAGACCAAGATGAATTTCACAAATATGTAACAGATACACTTGGTGGATTCAATAAAGATATGATACATCCTGTGGTAAATGAGAGAAATGAAAGCTATGTTAGGATGATCTGTTCATAGAGAGAATTAAGGGGAAGGGAGTGATGAGCTAGTAATACTGTGATTCTCAGACTATGGCAGTTGTCAGTCTATTTTAGTATCCTGTTTTTGTTGGTTACATTTTGTTCTGTTGGGGTTTTTTTAAGTATCTTACAAACTGTGCTGTGTAGGTTGGATATCTTTGTAATCTAACCAAGAAGTAAAAGTTTAGAAATAAAAACAAAGCTTCATGCATTTCATGTCACAGACAAAGGAAGGAGTGGCATGCAGGAATAGGGAAAAGTGGTGAAGGACAGAACTGTGAATATTTAACAATGGTAATGGTGCCAGATAATTTTATTGTCAGATGCCAGCCAGATTCTTCATCACATAAATTAGATGCATTTCAAGTAATGCAGATCATCTGTCTGGCATGTCACATATTTGGGAGATTTCTACAAGCAACAAGTATTCAAATTCTGCCACTACCTAAGCAATACTTCTGTCATTTTCAATAGAAACTGAAAAAAGGCTAAAGCCTGATTTTAATATACTCTGTGATGGGTAGTAATCTGTTTATGGTCTTTTGCTTCTGTGATAAGGTAGGACATTTAGTCTATAGAAATGGTGTGTTAGATGGCACTAATTTAGCTCAAGCCGATGTTAATTTTATGATGTGTGGTTGTGTATTACCTTGAGAGAAATACCCAAAAGCGATTGTAACTGCCTTTGCATCACAGTTCTTCCTTATTTCCTTCTTGTTTTGGAACACGAGTGTAGTAGTTTCGTGGCAGGGAGTATTGGCCAGACCGGTCTTCTCATTTCCTTAGGACAGGAGACCTAACAGTGAAAATAACTGTGAAAGAGTATCTAACCATCAGGCTCTGCCTTAAATAAATTAGAAACATACTTTTCTAGCGTCCACTGAAGATACTGCTTTGTGACAGATAAACTTATCTCTTCTAGGTTGAACCAAAAAACAGTACCTGTCAGACAATATTTGTTTTCAGAAGTGAAGACTAAAATGTTGGTGGTTTCTTCTGTTTGTGAAAAAAAGAGAGTATTCTTTTGAAGTTGTCCTGTTTGTTGTTATTAACAGGAATCTACTAATACCACTTCTTTCCTTTTATTTTTATTCAGTTGTCAAATAACAAATTTTCTGTAAGGAATAACTAAATATAAACCAATATTTTATTTCCCAAGTTTACTTAAATAATAACTTTATTCTCAGGTCAAATGCATGCCTACTAGCTTTTGGACAGAGATTAACTTTTGTTGCAGTGGTAGCTAGCCACAACTCCTGAAAGTGAGGGCTTACTGTGTAAGGCATTATATAAATTCATGGTAGATAATTCCTTTCTCAAATTGCCTAAAGTCTAATTAGATGAACAAATTTAAGGCTTTAAGAAAAATGGATGCAGGTACATGTTAACATGGAAATATATTCACAGGCTACTTTGTGAATTCATTAAGGAACACCACAGACCTCAGGCATTTACAGACTCATTAAGGAAAAAGGCAAAAGTTAGTGTATTTTTGACCTGAGACATTAATTGTCAAGAAGCCTTTACTTAGAGGTGTTGTTTCTGGCTGTATTTTTGGTGCTTGCTGTGATCATTCTCTTTCAAATTAACTTATATTAAGATATTGTCTTTTAATGGAGCAGTATTTTTGAATTTACTAATGTTACAATAGGAATGTCCGTTTAAATGTATTTGTGTCCAGGAAGCATGTATTTGAATTGGATTGTTTTTTCTTATGTGGCAAAAGGAGGTTTCTGATATCATAAATATTATAGTTCCTTTTTACCACTGCCTGTCTTCTGACTTCCATCCAGAATGCGGACCAGTTAGCCTTTCCAGAGTGTCAGTCCTTATTCTCTTATTTCATTTTTAGTCTCAACGTCAATGAAGCAGGCCCATATGGAACAACCTGCTCTTTCAGAAGCAAGTTCTTCACAAGGGTCCATACCTGGTCCAAGAGAAGTCAACAAAACCTCAGTGATTGAATTAACTTCACCAGAGGAAAAACTCACTCAAATAGAAAATATACTTGATCTCTGGAGTGGAAGTCTTAAGGTATTTGTATTGTATGGAATCCTTAAAAATCATTCACAGATATCATTGTATTGTAGAGTGAGTGCAGGAGAAACTGCAGGGTGAGTGCTTGGAGTATGGTGGTTTTTGTTGTTGTTGCATGTTGCACGTAAGCATATATAGCATAGAATATATTGTTTCAAAAACTTTGGAATAACTGTCTCCATTAGGGATGTTCAGCTATCATGATTCAATAGTTCATTGTGTCTGGTAATATTTATAGCTGTAAACAGCTTGTGTAATGAAGGTATCACTGTAAATATTTGTGTCTCCTTAATTACTAAGTGTTTTAAGATTAAAATAATAGGGAGGAGGAAGTAGTTTAAGCTAATTGCATTATTGTCATCCTTTTAACTTTTCAGACAAATATTCTGACTGAACTGAAAAACTGGAAACTTAATTTGATTCAACATCACAAGCTTCAAATGAGACAAGAGAAAGAGAAACATGCTGCACATGTGAAACAATTGCAGAATGAGATGGAAAACCTGAAGGAGTTACTTCATACTTATGAAATCTCTATTAGCAGGAAAGATGAGGTAGTAACTCAATTTCATATTTTAACAGTTCCTCTCTGTGTGAAAATATCCACACTAAATTTTTTGGTCCATCTCTTTGAACAAAATATTTTTGAAGCAAGTAATATAGAGAAGTAAATAATACATTCAGACTGTATAGTAGAAAAATAATTGTTGTTGCTAATAGGCTTGTCTATACTAACAATGAAAACACGTTATTATGTGCATACTTTGCATTGTTTGCTTCTTACATCTAGAGTCTACTCTTGTTTCTTATTTATTTCATGAAGATCACACAGGCTTAGGTGAGTCTATTAGCTCTTACACTTTAAAAGCCTCTAAATTTTCAATTATTAGATCAGTTTTCCTCAATTTTAAATGCGCAGCAGTCTCCTAAGTGTTGAAGAGCTTCTATTTTAGGAGTCTTAGGAATTCCACGTTTGTACATATTCTTAAGATTGGACATTTGGAGTCTCTGATTTACACTTTCCTGCTATCAACAATGTAAACAACTTCAACATTAACTAGCACTGTGGAAGTGGATATAAAATCTTGGCAGTTTCGGAGTCACATAATGTAATTGAGTCTTCCTACTGCTACCCTGAATATTTAACCTAGTATTTGAGAACATTTAATGGAGTTTGGGTTTCTAATTCCTATTTACATTTTCGAAAAACATACATTGCAGGAGTTAAAATAGGAATGAAGATCATGTTCTGTGTCCATTTGGAAAACAGACTAATCTTACAGACCAAGCAAATACAAATGTTGTAACATTACGAGAACAGGATTAGTCTTGTACAGTGTAACTAGTACCTATGTGCATGGTTGTTCCAGCCTATACATTTCTAACATCTAATTCTGTTGGATATTATTGTATGTCAGTCGTATTTAATGTGCCGTAATTCTCAGTGATACCTTGAAAGCTCTAATTTTTTTTCTGCTCCAAAGTAATTATTTCTTCAGCCAATTTATAGTTCTGTTTCTGAGAAAAAAATCATTTGAATAGAAAATTACTATTGCTACCACCTGAATGGAAGGTGGCAGTGCTTCTGTGCTTCCATATATCACTCCATAATGATCAAAACTGCTGTATCCTGATATGGACATAACCCACAGTGCATCAGCCTCACAAACATTACAAGTATTATAAAATCTTATTTCACATTGTAAATCTAAAGTGCTTTTTATTTGCAGAAATATGCTGATTAACGAAAGTAGACTTAGGCTAAGGCTTCTAGTGTGTATCAGCATGTATGCAGCATCGAAAATTGACTTGTATGTTAGTATATGACACTTTTTCAATGAAAGTAATTAATATATCGATTTAATTTGCTTTCTGTTTTAATTTTAGGTATCATTCATTTTATTAATGTATGTTCAATGATTATTACTTGTAACAAATGCAATAAAATATTAACATATGTTAGCATGTATTATCATAAAATGTTTTTCTCACCAATCTTCATGCAGTAGTTAAAGTTTAACTTTACATTATTCCCCGAAGTTCCACGATAGGTCACTGTTGACTATTGGAGCTGCTCATACATGACTGATGGCAGAACCCAGCTTAAGAAGTTAGGCAGAAATATAGAGAAATATTCAGATTTGGTGTACCAAATTTGCATCATATCTGGCTTAATTTTTAATTGGGGAACCTCAGCTTTATGTGTACTCATTAAATTTAGAGATTGCTGGTAGAAGTCCCCAGCTGCAGTATCTGTCCAGTAGGACATTTTGCCTCTCAAATGTTTTAGTTGCTGTAAGTCTATATAATATCTTTCAGGAGAACTTCTAAAGAGAGTAACAATTCTTAATGAGATTTTTCTAGTTCGTAGCAACGACTTAGCTTGCTTATTCTGTTCAGACAAGAGAAACAAACTTTTAATAGAAATGTTTCTGATTTACAAAAATTTTCTTTGAAATAAGAGATTTTTCTGATGTTGTGCTACAGTACCATTTAGTTATGAGAAAGTAGCTCAGAAAACAGCAAATGTAGGAGGAAATAACAATTCAGTTGAACTTCTCCTAAAACTACACAATGAAAGTGCCACAGTCTGAGTGTCGAAGCCACAGGAGTTTTACTTCTGATTTGAACTCTGATTATTGTTTCTTACTTGATTAGCGTAAGGGGAAGTTCCAGTAGGAAGCATCTGTTAAAAGCAAGTGCTTTAAGTGAAAAATTATTGAGACGTAAAGTACATTCCATTTGACCTTACAGTGATCATAGCTATTGAAACAGTGTTAATATTTTTGCAGGTAATTACTAACTTGACCCAAGCATTAGAAAAGCAAAAGGAGAGAGTAGAGTTGATGAGAAAGTTCACGCTGTGGCGGATTCAGCACGTTAAAACCAAACAAGAGGTATGTGCACAAAATAAAAATGCAATGAAAATGAAACCTCTGAACTCAAAAGAGTCTGAGCTGCTGCAGTTCCTGTTACAATTTGAAGAAATTATGGTGTTTCTATTTTGATGTGTTTGACAGTGTCAAATAACAGTTTGAAAAGATCAGTTCTAAAAAGAACGTTGCTGTCAGAATACTCTCTGGAATGGGAAAAAAAACATGGTCTTCTGACTATTTTGAAATAGAGTAGAATAGTAGAGTTGTTTTAAAGTAGTTTTTAAGCAATCCTGAAGTCTAAATTTATTCAAAAAGTAAGTGTTTTATGCTACCAGTCTGCAATCTTTGTGACTGCAGGTTTTATATGATTCCTGCAGTGAATCCAAATGTGCCACATACCCATAAAATGGCTCCACACATGCCTGTTTACACTGCATATGTGAGGTTGTTGTTTGAGTGTCATTGAACTAAGAGTAAGATCACTGTTGTGTGTAGCCTAAGAGTTCACAAGTGCAGTTTCTCGTGGTGGGGACAGTAATGTGCCATGGCACATGTGCAGAGGCAACGCTGAGCTGTTGGCACTGCTTGTGTAACACGTCGCTGCAGAACCTGTAACTCAGTTAAGGGGTTCCTACTGTGGTCTGTGTAATAAACTGTAAAACAATCATCCACACGGAGTACCAAACTTTTTATCACCCCTGAACTTTTGTATGATATGCTTGTATTTACTTCCTAAGGAATATGCAAATAGCATAGCAGACAGACATTTCCGGACAGCTTTGATGAAGAAAGTGTGGGCAGCGTGGCGCTCTGCTAGTGAAGTAAGATGGAAAGACAAAGTAGCAAGAGCCTGTCAGTTAAGGGCAGAAGATGTGTGTGTTCAGCTCACCAATGACTATGAAGCCAAAATTGCAGAGGTAAAATCAGGGATTTTTTTCCTTCTTTTGCTCCTTCACTTCCAATTCCTGTCCCTCCAAAGTATCTCTTTCTCAGAAAACCTAACAAACATGAGTATTCTCCAGCAGAACAGAGCTCCCGAGTATGCAGGAAGATCTGAATGGATCTAAGATCTCTGTTATGTGTTTAGATGTGACTTTTTTTCCCTGCATCTGATATAAAATGTTGCCTATCTGCATGCACAGATGAAATAAATTGGACTTTTTTGAAATGAGGCAAATCTCTGTTTATCTACCAATGGGAATGCCATTTGTTTTCTAACAGCATCCTGTTAATATGGGCTATCCATTTTGAGGTCTTAATGAAGAAGATAATGGAAATAGAAGACCATTATTATTATTATTATGAATGGTCATGATGAGTACAATATTTTTTTTCTGTAATAGCTACTCTGTTAAAGGCTGAAATTAAGTTTGATTTTTCTTGAGCTTGCCAATTAAGCTTGTTAAAGAATTTTTCAGATCTTAAGGTGAAATTGTCAGCGTGTACATTGGTGCATGCTAAGTAATCAGTTTTAAAATACAACTTTTAAGAGCTTTGTATTTCAGCAAGACATTAAACCTTGAATTTTAAGAACAGGCTTACCAAGTGTGTCTTAACAGCACAAAAACCGTAAGTAGCAACTTGCTCTGTTCTTTTCTCAGCATTTTTAGCTTTTTACAGTATCTAGAGAAGAAAGATTGTAATGAAAATTTACCCTATACTTAAATAATTGTCTGAGAACACTTGCTCTTCTGTTGAATGAACCCATGTTTCTACAGAAATCTGGATTGTGCCCAGATGCCATCTTCTAAAAGACAAAAGCTTGCAAGATATATTTCTGCTTAGGCAGAGTGTGACGGTCCTTTTGAATACAGTCTTGTCCTTGATAAGTTCTAATACTAATGTTGTATTACAAAGAAACTACAATGAGCTGTTCATCTCCAGTGAAGCAGAGATTTTTAAGTGAAAATCTCTATCTTTGTAAATGTAGTAAATAATTTTTAAAGTTAATTGATGAATATGTTTGTAGTTTGCATTCAGAAGTAAAAGAGAACTGTTTCCTCATTCTGTTTCATAGTTAACTGCTACTTTGGAACAGAGAAAAGCTGAGATTCTCCGACTGCACAGTGAAAGAGATCAATATGAAGACACCATGAAGAAAGCCTTTATGCGTGGTGTATGTGCTTTGAATCTCGAAGCAATGACCATGTTTCAAAGCAAGGACAGTAGGCCAGATCCTGGTTAGTATGAATAGCAGCTTTAATCTGGTAGTGTGTGTGCATTTTTAGTAGTAGTGTCGTAGTGTGGATTTGTTTGGGATTTTTTGTTTGTTTGTTTTAATGGAGTTCCTGTTCTCCTTTTTTTTTTTTAAATTTGAGAATTTGTGGCAATACAGAGTTTATTAAACTTTTATTGCTTTAAAATGTGCGGTTGAATATGTTGAGGAATACTCTGATGCTGAACTTTGTACTGCTGTAGCTAAATGGAGGAACGTGTTCTCTTCATCCCACATTGCTGGGAGAGGGTAACCTGCAGCTGAAGGCAGAACAAGAAGTCAAAGGTGGCAAACTTCTTAAAGCACCAGGTTATAGAGCAGTGAAGACGAAATCCTGAAAATTCCTTTATGCTTTGGAGTCTCAGTGTGCAATGAATCAACTTTTCCCAGCTCTCCCTTCTTTTTTAATCCTGCTTTTGAATGTAAAAAGGGCAAGCAAATCTCTCAGATTCTGTATTTAGATGTAACTCTGTGCCAGAACGGGAAACACCAGTCTATTTTTATCAGCAGCATACCCGTAAAACCTGTGCAGTTACACAGGGAAGAGCTGCACATGCTTACTGATGTAATGAAATCACCCCTTCAGAGTGAGACAATCTGTAGCAGTGGGAACATAATCGTGCTGGTGCAGCAACCTACTTTAAAGAGAAAATAGCTGTGCTAGCAGGAGTGTCACAGCTATACATGTGGCTCAACAACCAGCTGTACTGGCAGCAGTGGTTAATAGCCTTAGACAAGTAACTTCAGTTGCTAAATTTAACAGGCTTACAGAGAAGTTTCTGAACTACTTTAGAGAAATTCTTCATCAAAAAGTGTAGATAGGAAGAGGAAATAAAAACCTGAAGAAAATGTAAGAGGATACTTACCTGAGCAGCTGTTTAAGCCTGTTAAACATAAGTGGTATTTGTGTGGTTGCTTAGGAAATTAATATGACATTAGCTAAGTGAAGTAGCTGTGTGCTAGTAAAAACATAGGATCAGTATTTGTAGACTCTTAAGAATGAATGGTTTCTTGAAGATACTGAGTTTGGGAATAAAATTACAGGGCATTTCCCGGGTACTTTTTTTCTGTTGTGTTACTAATTAAGAACTATTCTATCTTGAAGCTTTATCCTTTATTTGTTTGTTTATTGTTTTCCAAAAACATGCAACAGACAACAGGTGTCCCTGATAATGAAGGGTAACTGACTCATGTGAAAGCACTGTTTCTGTAGACCTATAAAAATGAGGGTAAGTAGTAAGGAAATGAAGAAAACTGAGCTCTAGAATAGTTGTGACCAACCCCTGAGTTTCATGGACCAAATATTTTGCTTGATTTTTACTAAGAAGCTGGAACTGATACTCTACATAAGCACAACACTTAAAGAGTTTGCTGTGCTAGATGTTAGGGTAGCCATAACTCATTCTTTTGTGTGTCCACTATTATGCTTTTTAATCAGGCATCACAACATCTCTCAGACTCTTTTGTCATCGGTCCCAAGCAGGTCATCGTCTTCCACCACCTCTCGTACCATCTTTTCCCCTGCCCTAGGCATACTATCTTTTTCTTGCTACAGCCAGATGGTGGTTTTAATGAAGTTAGTTACGTAATTATTTAATATGGTTGAACAACTGTTGATCTGCATTCTTAATCAAGTAGAACAGTGATCAGGACATCGGAAGACTGCAAACATCAGAGAAGATGATTGTGATTTGTTTCTAGTCTTTTAATCAAAACTTCATGTGCCGGAATCAGTCAGCAATTATAAATTTATATGAACACTGCAGTGCCACCTACTGTCATTGGATATCAAAGCAGAATTTCACACCTTTACAAACTTATTATTAGGTTATTTTAATGTATGTTTAATATACACACAATATACAGATAACATACATATCGTGTATCATTATAATGTAATTATTAATAGTGTGCATGTATCATAACCTTAATGGCTTCATAATATTTAGTGTCAGTGTTGATAGTGTAAAAGTTATCTGCCTAATTTGCTGACTTTTTCTTTAATTAGTAGTATATTAAGATTATTTTAAACTCTTTATGTATTTAAAGGAACACTGAAGCCACAGGAATTCATAACTTTTTACTTATAAAAATCCTAACACTGTTTTTCTTCAGTAACATAGATCAGATCTGACTGGTCTATAACTGTGCATTGGTCCTGTCTGTGCTTAAGCTTAATGTATGTGTACACACATAGAAATGTACGAAATGCGTATTCTGGCATTCTTTTACTCTTGACTTCTACAAGTATTGCACAGATTTGAAGCACCTTCCTTTTATTTTTCCTGTGTATTTCAGCTAAGAATAAAAAAAACCCGAACACAACTACCACACGGTGTCGCTCTAGTCCTGGAATGAGCAAATTTCTCTTGTCCTGGAACTCCTGCTAGCATCAGCTGCTTCAGAAATAGAAGAGTAAATAAGAATACCTCTCTCTCCATTAAGAAAGTCTGTATTCTGAAAGGAAAAGGCTGGAACTGCTTGGAAAAGAGACTGGGGTTATGTTTGCAGATCTGGCATCCCCAGTGTCTTCACTGTGAGATAAAAGTATCCCAGATGGATTTTGTTCAAGCTTGAGCTTACCCAGCCTACCCTGGTGAGGGGAGATAAGAGCTATAGGGTGCCTATAGATTGTCCCAGCCCTACAGCCAGGATGAGGCCACTGTCCAGCAATTACATGTGGGGATGAGATACTGCTGCTAATGCGTAACATTTTATTTTACTGCCCATAAGCCCCCTTAAGGATCTTGTGTCCTCACGGAAGTCCAGTATGACCTTTGTGTTTTCCTATCTAAACTGAATTTTGGCTCTTAGGATAACAGCACCTCCCGCAAACTGGTTTTAATTCTGGCAAGCAGTAGGAAGAACCTCAGTTCTTTGCACTACCAGTAGGTGACATGTGCCACGGTGATGTTGAGACATAACAGAGAAACAAGCTCCTTGAAAAACATTTACAAGCATCTCAAAAGATGGCTAAAATACAGGAATGTTTGTTTATATCTGTATACCTACCTACCTGCCTACTTACCTAGCTACCGACCTCTATAAAGACCAGCCTGATCTTTTTTATTAGATTATACAAAATCCCAAAGAAATACTAAAATTTTTACTGTAATTTATCTTCCCCCATATCCGCACCCCTTAGGATTAGCTAGATTATGTGCTGATCCCAATCCTTTGTGTTTCTAATAATAGATACAGGAAGCAGAAGAAATGATAGTGCTACGACTGGTGCAGGAAGGCCACCTCCTTCACAGTATAATCCGCCCTCACCACCACCTCCACCAGCAGCTTCTCTTCAGATGGAAAGCATGGTAAGCGTGTAGCTGGAACAGAATTGTATTTGCTAGTGACAAAAAAGAAATTCCTTGGTTGGGGCTTTTTTGAAGAAAGTCCAAGTCTAAAAGGAAACCTGCAGGTGTATTCAAACTGCACTGTGAAAATGAAGTGACTGGGGCACAGCTGCTGTGGCTTTCTGTACTTTCATTAAGCTCTTGTTTTTATTTTAGTGAAAATGCATTAAACTGATGAAGACAAGGTCCCTACAATAGGCATAATTTGCTCTCTAAGGTTCTCTCTGGAAAAAGGCTGTTAAGAGTTTTTTCTTTTTTTAAAAACCTGAATTTAATATACTCTGGAAAGATGAAAAGCTGGCTTGACTTCAAACTTCTTTTTTAGCTGGGTAACACAAATAGACACTGAGGGAACTCACCTTATTGTCCTGTCATATCAACCTAGCCAGATCATCATCTAGTGGCATGGTTGTTTCGGACCTGCCCTGGAGTCATCCTGAAAACATTGCCGCTGTAAAACAGTATCATCCTAGAGAGTAGGTTAGAACAGAGATGATTCTGCCTTTCTCTTGATTTTTCATTCTAATAGTGACAAATGTTTTTCGCACCATTTCTACAATTTTTAGACAAGTAATTTTAAATTAGACAATAAACAGTAACACTACAGGTAAAATATCTGCAAAGACATTACAATTAAAAGGCTAATTGGGATAGTCAAAAAACTGACTATCTAAGGAGTAAAATTGTATTTTTTAGAAAGTAATACTCATTCTTTGTAAATTCTGGTTTCATTTCACAGTTTTCTAGCCACCTGGCTCATGGAAGCACTCCTGAGACCAGGCTAGATGCTGATTCTCCAGGAATTGTCACTAGCACAGCAGGATCTGGTGTGACATCAACTCAAAAACTGGTAACATGCTAAAATTAACTTTTTTTTCTTCTTTTAAGGCATAATCATAACAAATATTAGTTTGGGTATTGTCATTTGT
The DNA here is from genome assembly GCA_013397725.1 of Rhagologus leucostigma. Lineage (NCBI taxonomy): Eukaryota > Metazoa > Chordata > Aves > Passeriformes > Rhagologus > Rhagologus leucostigma. Next base: position 156,039 of record VZTD01005398.1, on the reverse strand, counting down.
GCATTTCTCAGAGCAACACAGGTATGTAGTTGAGCATGCTGCCATAGAGTTTACATAGCAGTATGAAGACAGTAGCTTGCAAAGGCTCACTTAAGTTACATAAAGCCATTTATGCTAGGAACAGTTTTAAATTCTTTTTGTAGGTAGGGCAGTGTGGCAAAATAAGGAATAGAAGAGTGCATGTACACTTAGTTATTGTGCCACAGGAACAATCAGTGTTTGACTTGATAACCTTTTGTTACGGAAAGTGCTTTGTCTCATTATACTGCTGTTTGAAATTTCTCTCTCATTCCCTTTTCTGTGCTTAGTGCTAAACTGCCCTCCTTTCTTTTCCAGCACTTGGCACAGGTTGCTATCAGCTGTCAGAGAAAGGATGCATTATTGTATGCATGGGAACTTCTTTATTATCTGCTCTGTCATTGCTAGAACAGTGACAGAAGTACCTTCAGCTGTCACTCAAGCATGCAGTCAGCGAGCAAAGCTAAACTATCCATGCTGCTTGATTTTTGTCAAATTAGTCTTACTTCCCTCGGGAGAGAAGTCATTTGCTTGAAATGCTATCTCATACTTAAAAGTTCAAAAAAATAGAGTAACCCTGGTTGCAGCTAGGTGGTGCAAATTCAGTCTTGTGTAATGTAACTGGATTACCTGCAACATCACATGTTCCATTTAAGCATGTGGCAGAAAAACCGAGCAGAAATACTAGAGCATTGTAAATATTATGTTTAGAATTTTTTACCAATTAATATTTAATTTATTTATAGCCCATGGCAAAAGTAATAACATCTGCACAACAGAAAGCAGGAAGAACAATCACTGCTCGAATCACAGGCCGAGCTGATATGGGACAAAGATCCAGGGCTTCTGGGAGTTTAGCAGTGATGGGAGTTGCTCCACCCATGAGCTCAGTCATTGTTGAGAAACATCATCCAGTCACTCAGGTAAATCAGATTATGCTTCTTATAGTATTTTTATTACAACACATCTGGTAATGGTTTGCAGAAAAATTACCTTGTGAAGAGGTATTAGACAAAGCTCAGACTTGAGGCCTGTTGCAAATAGCAAACAGTACTTACTGTCTTTGTGTAGAAGGCAGTGGTGAGATGTCATGGTTTAACCCCAGCCAGCAGCCAAGCCCCACGCAGCCACTCACTCACTCCCCCACCAGAGAGATCGGGGAGAGAATTGGAAGGGTGAGAGCTGGAGAACTTATGGGCTGAGAAAAGGGCAGTTTATAGGGAAAGCAAAGGCTGTGCACACAAGCAAAGCAAAATAAGGAATTAATTCACTGTTTCCCATGAGCAGGCAGGTGTTCAGCCATCTCCAGGACAGCAGGGCCCCATCACACATAATGGTTACTTGGGAAGACAAAACTCCATCACTCCAAATGTTCCTCCTTCCCCCACTTTATACACTGAGCATGGTGCCACATGGTCTGGAATATCCCTTTGGTCAGTTTGGGTCACCTGTCCTGGCTCTGTCTCCACCCAACCTCCCAAGCACCCTCAGTCTCCTCACCAGCAAGGCAGTACCAAAAGCAGAAAAGGCCCCCATTTCCTGCCATGACTCACAGTCCTGTGGCACACTGCACATAGCTTTCAAGAATTTGGGCTCCTAAACAGAAATTAATACTTCAATTTCTGGATTCAGATTTTGTGACTAGTGTGACAAGGAAAGCACCTGAACTACTGTAACAAAAACTGACTTCTAAAAATGTAATAAATGTGACAGCCTTAGAGATATATTCTGTATACTCTTTCTGCAAATGAAAACCTAAGTGGAAGTCAAGTGTTTCTCTTGAGTTAATTTGAGAAGGGAGAGAGTTTACCTTGATTAAAAGCAGAATGACTACTGTTTATTACACTAAGGTGGCTAGTTTTATGGGCAGAAAATTAATTCTTGATAAAATTGCAAACCTTTTCTTTTCTAAGACCTTTCAGAGACTGCCTCATAGCAAATATTAAGCTTCAAAAGGAAAGTTGGCATGATTAAATTAGCACTACAGGGGAAAATTGTGAACAGTATGGTAAAAAACTGAAAGAAACCAACCTTGAAATAAGATTGAGGTGATAAAAGTTCAGGATACTTAGTTAACTGGAAGTTTAGCTCTTTATATTCTAAAAAGTGTATTACAGATAAGAAAGGAAAAGAAATTACTCTTTCTGTTAAATGACCATTTTTTTTTCCTTTTTGATAACTGTATTTCAGTTTGCTGGATTGCAGATCTTTCTTTTTAAACTATCTCACCTAGAGCTATTTTAATGTGAATTTTTTGTGCCATTAAGTGTTTTGATTTATCTCATTACTTTTCAGCAAACTATATCACAAGCCACTGCTGCTAAATATCCTCGAACTGTGCTTCATTCTTCCGGCTCTACCACTGTGAGACCTGCAGGACAAGCTGGGCGAGTGCTTCAGGGCCAAACCCATACCAGTGTTCAGTCAATAAAAGTTGTTGACTGATTGACTATCTTTCTCACCAGTAGGGGTTCTTTAATCAAGGTACCTCTTCCCAGTCTTTTCAGATTTGATGTAGTAAGGCCTAAACTACATATCATGTTTTCACCCTTTTCTGAAAAAAAAAGGGTTTTTTTAAGTAAAAGTGCATTTATAATAAATATCTGGAGGGGCAAAAGAACTTGAACTGTTGTTCTACCTCCAAACTTTTATTATTAAGACAAACACTTTTTATTTAAGGAATCTTTTGCACACTTTTAAATAAAGGATGCAACGTGATTTTTGTCTGAATCTCTTTGTTTAATCCCAATGATACTAACATCTATGTTCAAGAGAAAATGAAATCTGTTTTTGTTAGAAATACTTTTAGTTGCTTACGCAAGTAAGTGTAGTTGACATGCACCTTATTTATGTCCTACAACAGTGTGTTTAAATGGAAAACAGCAGGGTGGTATCTTCTACACCCAGGGTCCAGCTTGGGCCAGGTGAGGTATCAAGTCCATCAAATTCTTAAACATTTTCATTTTCCAAGCTAATGTTGCAGAACTTGATGAATGCTGTAGGGGTTCCAAGCATTTGTACTTTAGATCCCTAATTCCAAAACCTTAGGATTTACAGGTCTGTTCTTCATATACCTGGGATGCTCTGCAGCTGACTCAAAGGATTGCACACAAGAGGGCAGTTTGGAGTAAGACTTCAGACTAAGATACAGATCACCTTTTTAGTACAAACACTAGGATTCAGTGCAAAATAATGCTAGCTACATGCAAACAGAAAAGGCAGTTCAATTCTTCCATTACACAATAAAACTATTGCTGTGTTATAAAGAAGACCGCAAAGATAGACATTTACATAATTTTTGAGATATTAAATATATTCAGTAACAAGAAAACATTTAAACATATTCGGCAGGACACTACCAAGTATTAATTCAAGACATGAACAAGAAATAGGTAAATAATTTCTAGGTGTGTTAAGTATTAAATATCAAATTTTGGGGGGGGAGTATGTATACAATGTTATGCCATGATAGAAAATTCTGCAGCCAGCCACACATGGTTTTTACACATGACATTTTTGTGTATCTTCGCTACATAAATCAAATGCAGCAGTAGAAAGATTTGTCATAATCCTAGCAAGAATTTATAAAAACCTGAATCCCAAATGAGGCCAGATGCCATCTTATTTCTGGAAGTGTTACTTGATTTATACACATAATTTTCACTCATTAAATTTAATTTTTTTCATTTACAGAACATCTTATTTACATCTCGCATCAAACACAAAGTAGCTTAGTTTGCAGTTCCAATACAGAATTGCTTTATCAGTGTTAGGTCAGGTGTAGAAATTGTAAGTGATGAGTCTTGCTTAGCAGTTATAAACTACCACTCAGCCATTCACTCTTGAATGTTTTAAATTGCTATACAGCAAGCATTTGAGAAATAAGTAACCATTTCAGGAGTGCAAGTTCTTCTAAGGTAGAAAAAGTTGTACAACTTCAAAATAGGTTTTTGTTTCCCAAAAAGGTATTTGAACGCCACTTTCCATCTGGCATGTAATTCCGTCATATATGCCATGTTTTATTAATGAGCTCATGAAATGACACATTTCCTGGAGTCCATGCCAATGCTAATTGAAGCTCTGATCTTCTCTGTAAAGTAAGAGAAAACACTTGCTTGGTGTGCTCTGCTTCGCACAAGGTCAGACTAATCTAACTGAAGGGTGGCCAATCACAATTGAACCATGTATGCAGGACAGAGGAGGGTAGCAAAGTTTGCACATTTGTCTTCCTTTAGAAACCTCAAGTCTGACATAAATGCTTTTTCTCAAGCAGCCACACCCCTCAGGAAGGGCAGTCCCAGAAAAGAAGAAAGTGTCCTCCAGCCCCGCCCTGGCCACAGCTCCCCAGCGCCAGCAGGGACCTCGGCATGGCACTGCAGTCTCACGGAAGACACTGCAATGTGCTCTGTATCAACTTACCAGCTAAAGGCTGAAATCCTGCTTGCACCAGATCTTCATATAGATGTTTTACAGGATTCTGATGAACCAGCAATGCACCATGTAACCAGATGAGCAACATTCGGTTTCCATGTTCCTTGTAACTTTTTTTCCCTATGCAATACACAAAGCATTTGTTCAATATGCTAGAAACAGTGTATTTTGTGCTTTTGCACTTTAAGAGTTCCAAGAGGTTTTAAACTTACTCATTTACTCTTATTACCTGTCTTATCTAGCAGAAAAATGAACTGACGCTTACCAAAGTTTTTTTAAAAATTCACGTTTTATCCTAACACTACTGTTAAGAGACAAAAAACACCTAATACGTCTTAAATTTGATTTTTCTATTAATTTTTTCCCAAGCTGTGGAAATACACCCTGGAATAGTAGTAATAAGTACAATTGTTTCCCCAGCACCTAAGAGGCCTGAAACCAGAAATTCCTGCTTCATGGCAGCTGTGCAGACAGAGCATGAGCAAAATCTTTCTGTGTCGTGAGGTTCCCCAAGTCCTCACTTGCAGCATGACCTGCAAGACCCTTCTATGATTACTTATGGCTTCTAGTTTTGATCTCCAAAGAGGAAGGTTCCTTCAGGCCAGGAGGAAGAGCAGAAGTATCCTGTACTGCTACAGCACTGCTTCCCAGGAACCAGGGACAAGGCTTGTACCCCTTCACTATGTGATACTCACATATTTTATAGAGCAACACTGCCTTGTGGGGTTTTTTATCTTATATATTATGTGTGGCCATTCAGATATTGTTACCTGTCCACTGTTCTTCAATAGCTTTAATTTGTTCATCTGTGAACTTCCAGAACACGGCAAGTTTTTTCCATTCACGGGGTTTTAACTGGTTGTATGCTAGATTCCAAAGGGAGGAACGGATTTGCTTGGTCTGTGTACTATGATCTTGTTTGAAGGACACGCTGAAGTCTGACCCGTTACCACTATGAGCTAGATGTGTCTGAAAAAGAAAGCGGATGATAAATTTTATAACAGAGCTGGGAACTTTTGCTCAGTGAGCAGTGTCCTGTACAGCCAGATGTAGCTACTGGCAGATGATTTTGTCAGTGCCTGTAGAGGAACTGTGTATGGCTCATAGAAACAGAACTGAAACAAAGAGTTCCTGTGTCTGTTGCTATGTATTACTAAGTTAATTGCAAAATAACCCACTTTCTCTGGTACTTGGTACACAAAAGCAAAGTGACAGCAACTATTGTGCCAGCACTGCTGTGCTGCTTGGCACTGTCTATATGTCATGTTTAGAACACAGCTGGGTTTCAGGTACAGTTCTTAGCCTTTTCTTTTGCTTCTCGAAGCACTAGTCTCTCCCCAAGGAGAGGGTAAGCAGCATGGGCACAGTGCCTGCTCAACCTGTTCCTGCCTCCACCCTGTCAGCTTCACTTGGCTGAAGTGAGGACTTCCAGATCCTTTGCTGGCAGCATCAGCCATTATGTTTATCGTGCGGACCCCCATTCAGCAAAGTGTCTAAACACCAATACGCACATGTGTGTTGAATATGGATCTAGTGTCATTCCTGCATAAGTAAAATCAGGTAGAAAACAAAACCACATGGATTTTACTCCAGATTAAAAGTGATGTTGCTACTGTATGCATGGCTCACCTGAAACAGGAATGTTGGGGTTACCTCTTGTTTGGGCACCTTGGCAAAAACCATGTCAATCAGTGATTTCAGCTGTAGCTAAGCAGTGCTCAAGGAACATTCCTAGGTAGGTAAGCACCAACTATTTCTGTATTTCATTATGTTTACGTACTAGTCCTGTTTCAAGTCAATCTTCAAAGGGAAAAATAGGAATTTGATAGAGGATTACAAAGCAGATACTAAGCAAAGAAGGAAGTGGCAGTATGCCACATTTTAAAAATGCTAAGCATAAAGTGCTTCATTCCAAATTAAATTCAGAAAAATACAGCAGGGTTATTTCCCAACCTTATGAGAGACTTGGAGAGAAAAAAAAGTCTCAGTTCAGTAACTAAGCATTGTCATGTATGTTTGATTCCATCCATCTGATGCGGACTTTATTTCATGCTTCCTTACATATGCAAGATAAGGTTTAGGACATTCCACAGGACAGCTTCAGGGTGTATCTGATTAGATGCTTTTCTTGTGATGCTTAATTTAAAAAAAAAAAGGCAACAGAAAAAAACCTCGAGCAAACAAAAAAACTGCTTTGCAGAAGTGCAGCTGCTTTTTGCTGCTAATTGTGTTTTGAGGAAATGGCAAGGTGGGATAGTAACAGCTGCCCTCAAATCCACCTTAAACCCAGCCTGGACAATGATAGGGAAGGGTTGGGTAAAAATGATAAATAGAAAAAAGGGCAAACAGAGAGATGACACTCACACTTTAATATCATGTGCCCTTCCTCTCAGCTACATGACAATCAATTCCTTTTGTAACTAATGCTTTGTCACAAATGATAAGTCAGATGAATGTAAAAAAAAGATGGTCCTTAAAATAATGGTTCAAAATGCTGTAGTTCCCTGTATGGTAACACCACCTGAACAGCATCATAGTCCGTAGCTGTAAGATTTAAGCTGTTCCAAGGGCTGCGCTCTCAGCTTCAGGGAACAGGATACAAACAATTATGTCTGTGTTTACCAATATGTCCGGTGCTTTTGCAGAAAAGCATCTGCTTAACACCTTTTCTTCTCTTCAGAAAATTCAGTGAACAATGCCAAAAGGTTGAGAACATTATGGGTTTACTGCTGTCTGAGTTGTCATGTCTTCTGTGGCAACAGACCACTTCTAATTCCCCTTTGAGCCAGAAGAAACAATAATGTACCAGACAGCTCCAGCTGAGCTGGTGCAAATCAAATGCACAATACAGGGTGTTCATGGAGGCTTTTTTTGCAATAATTAATCTAGATCTGTGATTTACCAGCCCTGTAACATTAGGTGTCATGGATTGGGCCACTCAGGGCAGGAGTAGGGTGGTAAATCTGGCTAATTCCTGTGCCTGCTCTGGAACAGGATCAGTATGCTTACACACTTGGCTAACTCAGCAGGAAGCAGGAGGGAGAATGAAGTCACAAATTCGTATGGCAGTTATTTGTAGCCCTCCAGAGAAGCCCATCACTATGCAGACTACATTTAAGTAACAACTAGGGAAAGAAGGTGAGAAATTCAGAAAATCTAAGCCATGTCCTTCACACTTGTTGCGAAGTTCTTTTCTATTTCACTGATTTAATTTTATGATTAATACACAAGGAACAGAAGAGGGAGTCCTGTTGAAGTAGTTGAGCCCTTGCTAGCAAAGGAGTCACAGACATCTTCAGTCTCCTATCTTTCAACCACAGATTTTACTGTACCAAAGGATCCAGGAATCAACATGGATCCATGTTATCCAAGCCATGATGCTGATGGCACAGTTTGGATTTGGCTTAGAATCTCTCTCCATCTCTTTATCTGTAGAGCACAAGGCAGGAAAAGGGCACGATCTGCTTACAGTCTTAACAGCTGGTCAGGAATAAAACCTAGATGGGCTAGAGACTTTCCCATTCCCAGTCCTAACTTTAGTTCATCAAGGCCAGTCTTGCAGCCTACCGAAAGGAACCACCTCAGCCAAAAGGCACTTCAAAATCAGACCTGGCTTTTCCCTTAGGTATCTTGAGTGTAATGAAAAATGCCTCTTACCTGTTTCATGGCATAATACCTTTCTGCTTTAATGATCATATCTACAATGAGGGCATGATGGCTCCTTGATGCCATGGCTAGTGCAGTTTTTCCATGCTGAAAGCAGAGACAGTGAATCAGAACATTATCTTGGGTAAGTGTGTCATAGAAGAAACACAGGAACTGTTCACAGAGCCCCATCCTTTTTTATTTTTAAAGGAAAAGATATTTACTACAATTATTACAGCTTTTGGGTAGCTACAATCAAAGTTCTATGCTCTGCATAAGCTCTATCCCCTCAGCCCAGAGGCAGTCAATTTTCTCCCACACTGAACTCCCCACTAAAAAATTTTTGGTGAGGTACATCTGCTTTCAGAAACCTGCACTCAGACTGCTGCATACTTCATACCAGCTTGCACTCTCCAGTCACTGCGTCCAAGTTCATGCAAGCCCAGGCATCACACAGGCTGAAAGCTACCACAAACACAGTCCATTCCCATGCTAGGGTTAAACTGGCATTTCAGGTGGCTAGGCTGGCAAAGTTGGAAATCTCCAACTTAAAAGGCAAACCTGTGCCTTATTTTAGATGGTAAGAGAAGGTGGCTCACAGAATGAAAAGGAAATTACTTTCTCATTACAGCTGAAAGGAGTACAGCTATAGGATGATGCTTCATGGGTATATGGGAAGTCACAGTTATTAAAAGTCATTGCATTGCTTTAATTGCAGCTGCAGAGGTTTGCTCAGTCTACCTGAACCCATCTCTCCTATCAGCACTTCAATGTACAGGCATCACGGTGGCTCTAAAGGGTTTTCTCTGAAATCGTCTTTTTTCAGCAGATCTGCACTGAGTGCAACTGCCTTGGATTTAAATATTCTGGGTGTCCTCCACATAACAAGTGTTAGGCATTCTGGAAAATTAGATGTAAAATAAGCCAATCTCTTAAGTAGAAGGTTCATTAATTAAATTATAAGGTATTTCAACTCTTCAGATAGTATAAAGTTCCCTAGTATACACTTTTTGAGTTCTAGCTCCTGGCTTTGCTCAAGATCATTCTAAGTAGCCTGGTTTTAGAAAAGCATCACATTGGAAGCCAAGGAACTTATATTTCATTAAATCTTTAAGGCATAGACATATTTTATATGTGAAGAGTCCAGAGACTACAAGAGCTCTTTGGGCACACCTCTGGAGAAGTCCTCTGTAGTTCACAGAGGAAGAGAGAGGGAGTGGATAAAGGGGGTGTTTCTGTACCCCTGTGCTAGAGCAGACACTGCTGCCATCCTGCATGCACATGTAGCACAGCAGTCTTGCACATGGGGAGCTCCCTGTGCACTATCACTCACAAACAAAGAGTTTTATCTGCAGATGGGATGAAGGAAGAGCTCCCAAGAGTGCATTGCCTGAGCTCTGACAGGAGCAGATGCATGACCTTCTCTGGAGACTGAGGACTCCTGCTGCCAGGGCATGGAGGCCAGGAAAACCCTGTGCAATCACAGCAGGCTCCCCTTCTTCCTGTCTACTGTTCAGCAAGGACAGTAACGTTTTTGGCATCTCGGCACCAATTCAGTTCAAAGGGCACTGTACTCGCATATATTCCCAGCAGCAGCATGGCCTCAGGGGTCATCCAGCAAATAAGCAAGGAAAAAGCTACTCCAAGAAATAAAACCAATGCAGAAGGGTGACTTGTACCAGAACCTGTACTGGCTCAGAGCCAGATTCTCATAACAAGTCCTGAACTCTATCAGTGTTGCCGTAATACCAGGGCACTCTCTCACTCAAAGACTTGTAGGTGCGTAAGATTATAGGCAATAAGTAATTTTTTGTGTCTGCGCTTGTAATACAAACAGGTTGAAAAAATTTTCCAGTGGCTAAGGTGCTGTTCAAAGTGGACAAGATTTCATTCTGGCTTGACCCCTATGAGAACTGCAGCTCTTTGGCAAGTGTAGGCATGATTCTAAATGGAAAGGCTTAACTACAGTGCAGCATCTTGCCTCAGCCTCCCAAAACATACCAACCATGCACCCCACCCTCAGAGCCCCAGGCCTCATATCAGGCTAGACAATCCTAGACAAGACAATCCTAGACAAGACAATCCTAGTCCATAAAGCTTCACTTCTCATCAGGACAGTTTTGTGCAGGAAAGCTACTTTTTAAAGTTATGAAAGGGTGAGATTTTGCTCATAATAAACATCAAATCTGTCAACTCAGTCATACAGAAAATCAAGAAAAGTGGTAAAAGTGTAAAAGGGAAAACTCAATCTTGCAGTAATTTAGCAAAATTGTAAATACTGGGTTTTATACTCTGTCATTTCAAAAGCACTTCCCCAGCAACTTTGCTTTGGTACTTCTTCCAGCCATTGCCATTTTTGCCTCTATCTTTCCAGGCAGAACATCATCTCAGGGTTTAAGTATCCACCTTAATGGATCTGGAATGTCAGATGACCCGGAGTGCTAAAGGGCAAACTCTCCATCACTGCAGTTGGTGAAGCTGCATCTCCCCTGGCAATGAGGCTGGCTGCAGGTGCACAGTTAGAGCATCCACAGACCATTTTCCTCTCAGCAAGCCTAGTGGTTTTTTTCCATGAAAGGTCTCTGGAAGCAGTGTTTATCCTTCAAACCATGGAGCTTGGAATTTTTACAGCTCTTCAAAAAACCCTTTCAGATCCCTGCAAGCTGCAGGTATAACAATATTAAAAGGAGACTTCCTTTGTAGTTAGCTTTACTTAGCAAACACAACAGGCAACATGTGCTTTATGCATGTCTTTAAGGAAGATTATAAAACAAAAAATAAAATCATGTAATCCTGACATCTGTGAGGAATGCAATTTACCTTATCCATGGTCTTGAGATTGCAGCCTGACTTCAACAGCACTTCCACCAACTCCACATTGCCAAGATCAGCTGCCAGATGTAGAGGGGTTTCCTGCCTCTGGAATAAAGACACCAAATAAATGCATTAAGTCAAACTCACTCCTAGAAGCTGCATGCTCACAGGCTGAATCTAAAATAGATTCACAAGAGGCGACCTTGGTGAGAAAATACTGAACAGAGGGAAATCATTTAACTTCTGATTGATCTGCCGGTTTTGTTTCAGGCAGACAAGACAGCATATGGGATCTCTGCAGGAAAACCAGGCAGAAGTTCCAGGTGGCTCAGGAAAGAGTTGCTGTTACGCCCCTCTAATGTACTGTAAACAATATCTCTCTCTCTCTCTCTCTCTCTTCCCTCTCAAGGCAAGGTGTTTTGGACAGAGGGCTTCATGCAACTGGCAACATCCCACACCCTTATTATCCTCTCAAGAAACCTTTTCCCTGCTGAAATTCATGCCAAGACAACACGACATCCATAATTTTGAACGTTACAATATGCCACATCCACAACAGAGCTTTTTAGTCAGCCCTGCCACAAAATGATGATATATAGCAGAAGTCTACCTGCTCCATAATGGGTTCAGTGAACCTTAAACAACACACATACAAAAAAAACCAAAACAAAACCATTAAACAAGGCCAAACCATTAACAAGAAATGCAGCTAAAGGGGCATTCAGCTTCACGTAAAGGTTTGGGTCTGAAAAGAGGATTGTATAGTCTCTACATTCTATACTCAAATATGTATGTATTTATTAATTCTTCTACAGAAAGTAGAGTAAGAAAATCCAGACATCTGTGGGTGAAATGCAGCAGCAAATAGTGGAGTGATTGTGGAAGCTCTGCATATATGGGAATGTTTCTTAGTATGTTTCTTGTGACACATCATCCTTTTAAGTTGAATGTTTTCTGCCTGTGCTTCTCTAACGTTGCAAGTTATATTCTGTAGGTCTGGTTAGAGAACTTTTTTGGCCTTTAGGTCTTTACTTAAAGGTTTGCACACTGAGAGACACCAGGCTCAGGGTTCCGCATTGAAAGTCTCATCAGTTAATTTTACAGTTTATGCTATGATTACATGATCTCATATATTTACCTTACTTTTTTATTCCCATAAATAAAAACTAGCCATACACCCTACTTTCCTTTCTGCAGAAATTTAGGGATACATAAGTACCTGCTGTATGCAACTTCAGGCAAGCTAGAGACAAGGCACAAAACATTTCCAAAAGATATGCTGAAGATATTTACAGAATTCCGTTTATGTGACCAGAAAGTCTTATCATCATACTTTACTCCAACCATAAATGACAGCCTATGTCTTCCACAAAAATGTGTATAACTTAATCTCTAGCAGTAAAATGAACAATGGGAAGGGGTGAACCACAGATTTCTCAAAGACTCATCCTTGTCGCTATCGTGGGGAGCACCCCTATATGTCGTGAGGGAGACGAGGATACATTTGCCCAGCAGGGAACCACAGTGCCCAGAGTGGGACTCGACAGACCTGCTGGGACAGTCTTTCCACAGCTGAGATGTAGCACTGATGGGGAGGGGAGAGATTCTCCTTAAAGTGCAACAGGTGTCAGGCCAGTACAGAGTTGGACCTTTGGAGTCTGTCTGGGGCCAGTGTATGTGAGCTCTGTACAATCTTCTGCCATGTGGACCATGGGCACTGGATGTCACTGAGATTTTTGAAGGCCTAGTTGTTGGCCAGGTTACTGTAGTCCACATCTACCACCACTCCCTCAGATCCTCGATACCTTCTGTGGTAGTTTACTTGCCTTGCTGGTTTGCAGTATCTTCTTTGAGGAGACACTTTGCATTCATGCTCAGTAAGAGCCATCTCCAGAGACTTATGAGTGGCTGCCTCTGTTCTGATCCCTTTGTCAATCCCTTAGTCCCTAGAGATGGACCCCAGCAGGTGGGCTTCCCTACCTTCCCAGCACTGGAGCAGTCAGGTAGCAGTGTGCTCACCTTGCTGGTGGATGAATACTTGCTGCCTACCTAAGAGGTCATTCAGAGATGGACACCAGGTAGTTTTGCCTCTGTTGTCATTCTTGTCTTTTCCCTTTCCTGTCCTGCTACAGGCCAGGCTGTCTCTTTTGAATCTTCCCCCTTTTGCCCCTCAGCAGGAGCTGCTGTTTCCTTTCTAACCAAATCAACATCTACTTCCATCATTTCTCCTTGAGCTCGGGCACAATTGTTATATTCGAGGGCTGGGTCTCTGGTTAAGCAACGGTGTGGCCTCCAGCGTCCAACTAAGTAACCTTTTCAGTGTCCATAGGGGTGGCTTCAGAGCAGGAGACCTTCTCAGTGTCCCTTTGCGTGCTCCTTGATCAGGAGACCTCCGTTCTCTTTTGAGGCACTGGATGGCAGCTCAGCAGGCAAGGGCCAGGCCCAACAGAGCTTTAGAAATCCCTGTTTCATCAGGGCAGGCAAGGCTTCCCTCCTTCAGATGGTGTATGAATTACTTGGGACTACATTCCTGCTAAGGCATGAAATCCCGAACTCCTGGAGGCAGTAATAGCCCCAGGCACACATCCAATTCTGTCCTCACACGATGCCGCCTGAAAACTGACTGCCTACGAGCGAATCCCGGTGTGACATTCCCAATTAGTTGTTAATTGTTATTCACAATAATCAAAACCATGCTCATAACACACACTAGTGTGAAGAGTGTGATTATATGAGGATATTCAAGGAACCAAGTAGTGTTACAAGAAGGTGGGAGGGACCTGTTCTGGGGGAGGAGGGGTAGATGCCATTCATTCCTCTCTCAACAAAGTGCCTCTCCAAGGAGGGAAAGGAAAAGATGCAATTGCTGATTTTCTCCATGAGATAGTTACCTGAGTACAGAGACCGTGGCACTGTAGGGCCCAAAAACACGAGATCAGGCACAAGCCAGTGCTTTTATCATCACTCTACCAGGCAAAGCAGTACAAAGTTATGCACAACACAGCAGCAGCAGAAATGGCCATTAACAATTACAGGAGGTTTTGTACAGCAAAACTGGATTAAGCATGACAGCACCAAAGTAAACATGGCACACGTCAGTGGTGGATATGGTCTACAGTGAAATTATCTGATGTACAGCGAACTGGCCAACAACTAACCAGGCCTCCAAAGACCACTGACACCAAGCAGGGCCAAAGAATCCTGGTTAAGGTGAGGAAGACAGGTGTAGCTGTCCGTGGATGGGCTCAAACCACTATCCTTTCAGTTAACAACTGAATACACTCACTGATTGCATCACAGAGACCCACGACCTTGTCATTCAGTCTTGCTGTGTTGCTCACCTCTGCTCAGCTGTGTCCCTTCCCAGCTCCCTGAGCACCCCAGTTGATTCACCTGGGGGTACTGAGTGTGAAACAGAGAAGGCCTTGATGCTGTGCAAGCATTGTTCAGCAACAGCTTTAACACTGGTGTCTTAGCAGCACTGTTTTGGTCACAGATTTAAACACTGCACACAGTGCGTTGCTTTAAGGAAAAACTAACTTTTTTCCAGCCAAATGACATTCTGCACTGGGCTTGCCTCTGAAATCAATACCAATGAGACATTTCTGTCATTCATTACACTTGAACCATAACACTTGAACAACACATTACCCAAACATTTTCTGAGTATACAGCATTGTGCTATCCTTATCTTGCTCAAACAATATCAGCACAGCATGTACCAGTGACTAATACACATGTATACAGACAAAAAGATTAGAAGGGAACTGCCTCTTCCTTCCTATTTTTTTGTACCCTGATCTCATAAGAAAAAACAAATTCAAACAAAACCCACATAATCTCTGCTTTACCAATGAAGCTGTGGAAATTCCCAGTTTTTCTTACATGATTTAAGGAGTTTATGTCGTGATTGGCATCCAGAAGGCTTTTTGCTACCAGTAGATTATTACTGATAACTGCTAAATGGAGAGGAGAATTCTTCTGCTGTGGAGGGAAAATAATAAATTATTATACTTGGGTATATTATTACAAGTTCACGCAAACCAGAAAGAGGTTCTTATTGAAGCCCACCCCTTGCAAAGGTGACATGCTCTAGCAGAAGTTCAAGCCTGCAGAAAACACACCTGAATGTGTGGAGTTATACCAGAGGTGGTAGCCTGCGCCTGCAACACCCACTGAAATGGGTAAACAAATACAGCTGAGAAGACTGGAAATGCTGAGTGCATGGGGTGCATCAGTGTGCCACCACTCAGGAATGCCACAAGGCACTTCTCTTAAGTGTTCCTACCCAGGATGTGCTGCTATGCTGACAACAGAGAGATTAGAGTAATATTCCTGCTCCCTCAGAAAAGTGGCTTTGACCTTTGTTGAATAGCCTGGAGACAGACTCATTGTGTATTTGGTAAACAGATGTTGAAACCTACCTTCCAGGAACAAACTCTTGTCACTTGTTGCTGCTGGAAATGCTCTTCATACTAAGCTGACTTGTTGTCATATTTATAAAATATGACAAATTACAGCTAGTAAGAAATTCAGAGGTTTTATTTGAGTGATTATTTATTAAAATAACCAGGGCACAGATGCAACACCAGTCAAAATCCACACTAGGCTGGTAAGATCACTTTGTATGTTGAACCTGTGACTGATCAGTTTCTTGTGAAACACAGCTAAAGAATAATTCCATACTAATACTATTCATGGGTGCCAGGCACCAGTTCACTCTCTTTATTAAACACAGCCATTTCTTTAGGGCTACAGAAAAATAAAGCAAGCTCTTACGCAACATTGTGCTGGAAACATTTTCAAAATGTAAGTTTCAATTTTATGAGTTGCTTCTGCTACAGAAAGCTAATGAGAACAAGCAGCGTAACAACTGCCTGACCTTTAAATCATTTCAAACACATCATAAATTGTTATTCCTTGATAGCTTTCTGCAAGAGGCCAGTGATCATGGCATAAGTCATGAAGTCCAGATTCTATTTTCATCCTGTAGAAGTGGAAAATAATTTCCTATTCATAGAAAATCTCAAATATCTGTAATATCTAAACTGAGAGAGGATTTGGATAATATAAATACCTCTTTCTTTTTACATCGCAAGGAATGTTGGCATGCAGATTTTTGAAGGCAATGAGGGTGCATTTACCTGCAGAGGGTGAAAGCACTGAAGTGTTAACTTACATTTTAGTTATCTTTAGTCAAAATCAGTTATGACTGTTGACCCTTTTCCCATAGCATTACTACTGCTGAGTTCAATCAGGGTACTTTGCTCCCCTTCTCCAAATGCCTGGCCCTTGTCTTAGCCTGGCCACGTCTACTCTGCACTGCACCAGCCTGCTCAGGCACTTGCTGGGTTGGCAACAGGACCTTGTCTCTATTGGTCTGTATGTGTTGCTAATCTACGTGTAGAAACCAAGTAATAATGTGTATAGGAAAAAATTCAAGGAACTACTCAATCTTATTTAGCTGTCTGAATTCCCATGGAAATACAGGACAGGCTGAGCAGCAGCAGAAAAGTTATGCTGATAAACACTCACCTCGGGTTTAGGAACCAGGTCAATATTCTTATCAATAAGAAAAGTAACCAAGGATAGATGTCCATTCTGAATTGCAACCTGCAAAGCACCGGTATTGTTCTGAAAGAAATTTGATAGACAGAAAAACTTACATTTTTATTGCCCAAAAAAAAAAACCAGTACTAAAGAGAGGTATAAACACAGGATAATCTTGCATTTACATTTGTTTAATATCCCCTCAACCAATAAAACTCTTTGATAAAATGATACAAAATGAAGTGGATCAGCAGTTAGCACGATATTTTTGTCAACAGTGAAGGAAATTCCCATTCTTACTATATCACAACAAACATACTAAAAGAACTCCCGTATCCTATAGCCCCATTCAACTTCTCTTAATAAAGAGATAGATCAGCATCATCATCTATGCTGTGCCATGGACAACAACAATGCCAAAACGTCTCCTAGTCTGTTAGTTAGTCTGTTAGACCTTTACCAAGCAAGTACAGTCATATTAACCAATCGATCCATGGAATAGTTAATAAATAAATAGAAAAATAAATACAAATTAATAGAAAATAATTTTTTAAAAATTTATAGAAATCTTTTTACAAAATAATTCTGCTTAAACAAACAAGTTCTCATTCTGCTGGAATCATAAACTTCTTGCAGCAGGCTAGCCAAGGCCATTCAGCAGATATGAGCTGGGCTGAAGTTCAGGAACCCAATGTAGATAACAAGCTTGTCATCAGATCAGTCACATACACTGCCAAAAGGGAGGATTTTCAGTTATCCTAGTTGGTTATATTTTCTAGTCATATGTGGTACTAGTGGACATACAGGAAATGAAAAGCTCTACCACAGTACCCCATCAAATAAATCTAATGCTATTTTTCTTCCACACTAGTTTTATTCTGTTAGTACTCTCCACATTCTCCGTTCTACTTTTTTCCCCGTTTCATAAAAAAAAGCAGAGCAAATATCCTTAGTTAATAAAGTCCTTCCACACTCTAATATGTCCCACTAGGAGGGATACTGTGTACATACCTGAGTTAAAACGTTGATGTCACTCCCTGCCTCCAGCAAGAGTTCAGCACATTTTTCATGACCTCCTTCAACAGCCAAGAAAAATGGAGTTTCTCCATTCTAGACCAAAAGAGACAAAATGTCTGTTCCAATTTAAGACCTGTGACTGTAAGACTGAGACACAAAACACAACTGGTAGTCTCCATCGGGCTCATCCAGCTCAATAGGAAAGGAGAGATTGACCCAAGAGAACACAACCTGAGTGCTCCTAAATTAACTCTTGAATGACATGACAACTCACCAACAGTTAAGTGACAGATGACATTTATCTAGACAGATGTACAGTAAGGTTTACAATACAGAAAACTATTTCATAAACATCAATCATGGTCTTTTCAAAGAAGACTGCTTGCAAGAGGCACAGACAGAAAGGTGGTGGGAAGCAATTGTTGCCATTCAATGCCAGGTAACACCACTGGTATGTTAGTACATACAGAGAATACCAGTTTCTGTCAGTACACTGCCATGGATTTCTGACTAATTTGCAACCTCAAGTGCTAGTTATAAGGAGAACTTTTAGCAGAAATAATCCTGTTTCATCTTTCACCAATATTTTCACACTGAAAGAGTCTCCATGACTCCACAGCCAGTCTCTAAAATAGGTTACATCAGCTACACAATGATCTAATCCCTGCTTCTCAACACCTAAAATACACAAAGGTTTAATGAAAGTTACTCTGGTGTTTCAACAATCAGAAAAGAATCAATAAATCCTAATTTTTCTTTGCTTAAAATCCTTACATTATTCTGGTAAACTTAAGATACTTTAGTACTTTGCTCATGCTATAGAAAGAGAGATCTATTCATACCCAGATCAGAACATCTGCAGCTGGACAGGAAGGTCACCCCACTAGCCATGCCAAGACAGGGGCACAAGCAGTACAAATTCTGTATGCAGAGGCAACATTCTTAGACAAGCCTTGGAAACATGAGAGCTCCACATTTCGAACAGGCTCGTGTGCCTCACAACTGGCACAGCTGAAAACAGCAGACAAGTTGAATAAGAGGGAACTTCTCAACTCATCAATCTGTTGCTGATGAAGGAAGAAGAGGGCCTTGGGTAGGAGTTACTCATTTTGCCCACTGGCCCAGCAGAACAAATCATCAGGCACATGGCAGGTTCCCACAGTGGGCATGCCAGCCCACAACCAAGGAAATTACCTTGCCAGTTTGTTCCAGCTGCCTCACAAAAGAAACAGAAGAGACACGAACCCTTCGCAAAGCAATAATGCTGAGATGAGCAGTTAGTGTGCATTTCCTTCCTCCACTCCTCATTTAAGCCTTAAAATGAAGCTCACGGGCACATTAACTCAGGGATACAACATTCCCAGGTGATACGCAATTGACAAATATGCTGGCTGAGCTCACCAACACTAACCTGGGAAAGCAAATAGGGCAGGCAGTGTCTGCAGCCAGTTGTGTGCATGCAGCTGAGCTCAGATGGACAAGATACAAATCTGAGACCCCTTTGCTGAGGTGCATGTGACGGTATGTGCTTGATACGCAAGTCAAACTGGCTCAATGAATAGACTGAAAAGCACCAGAAGTGTTTAAAAGTGAGATGTTAAAAGGAATGGGATCACATGGCTAAAAATGCTGGATGACAGAGAGCAAGGGAGGTTAAGGCCTTTCTCTGTTTTCTTCTACCAGTAGTTATGCAAGGGCTTGCCAAATGCAGGGAAGGTTATGTGTAAGGAGTAGAGGACAGAGGAAGACACATTGAGAGAGTTAAGGGAGGTTAATTTATTGGACAAGGAAAAGGAAACAAGATGCAAATTAACTAGGAAAGTAGCAAGACTAATGAAATCTCCTCAGTGCCACATCTCTTCCTTTCAAATTTGATTTTTCAGAAAACTTTTCAAATCTCTAACTTTATTTCTCTCAATAGTTTCGGTGTACTTACCTGATTGAGGTCATTTATTTCTTCCCACTGTTCAAGCAGAATTTCTACAACTTCACTGTGACCATTTTTGGCTGCTAAATGCAATGCTGTGTTTCCCTCCTTGAAATTAAAATGATAAATAATATATTTTAAAACCCATATAAAGTAAAGACATTAACTAAAACCAACACAAAGCCTTTGGTCTTTTACATACAAGTCTCTCTTACATAGAAGGAGGAGGAGGCAGCTCCACACAGCATATTCCATGATTCAGTCTAATCTGAAAAGGGCCTTTTCACACGTATGCAGACATGACATTGCTGATCTACTTAGTTGTCTGAAAACTTCAATGTATACCAGCAAAAATTCTAACTCCTAACAAATGAATCAAAAGAAAACTTCAGGTACTGGTTCCCACAAGGATGGGAACTACACGGATCCCCTGAGACTACTGATTTAAAGATTAAAAAAGCCTAGGTCAGCATATAGAAATTTGTCATGGCTTTGACATTAACATTGCAATCTTTGATCTGTCACCATCAGTACAATTTCTCTCCAGCAAATTAAGAAACACAAAACAGAAACAAAACCAAAACCAAAACACCACACCACCAAGCAAATAAAAAGAAAGAACAACTTCAGGAAGAGCAGCAGGTTTTGAACTAAAAGAAAATGCTAGCATACAAAATAGTATAAAAATGGCTAAAAAAATTAGGAGAAGAATTCTAACCTTCAGAAAAATGAGAGTCCAGAACAGTTTTTCATTCACAGCATTGAGTGGGAAGAAGTGGGAATCCTTTTTAACAATGATGGTTACAGTGTGATTGGGTTTAGTAACCCAGGAGATGAGTCTCTGTCCTGGATTTTTACCTAATTTGCAGGACCACAGCATTTACTTCCTCGTGCTGCTGACACTTTTAACGTGCTACATGTCTGGGACAACACTATCTTTCAACCTCTCCTGATAAACTGCTTAGCACAGCAGAGCTCTGGGTGGCACTTCAGCTTTTAAACTGTTACCAGAACACCAAAAAAACCAACATCACTTCCTGAGTGCTTACTTATGTGGTTCTGTAAATTCAGTATCTGACAGTTTCACAATCTTTAATGTATTCGTCCTTGCAATGCCTTAGATGCAGAGAAATACTAACTTGCTCATTCCAGAAACAGTCAAGTAAGGACAAATAAATTTAAGAATAGACTTTGAAAATTACCAAGGTACCTTAAAATACAGTGTCAAAGCAAACTCAATCAGATTGAAGTGTTAAGGTATCTGTGAAAAAGAATTTAGAGGTGTTTATTTGCATCCTGAAGTATTTAAACACCTTTGAAAAATTGGTCACACAGTGACACACAGACACAGCCGAACAGAGTGAAACACTGGGAAGTATGATCTCCCAGAACAGAGGCTCACACCCTTATCACCAGGCTTTCCCACTTCTCTCAACAGACAGGCACATGCTAGACTTGCTTTGCCTGAATTATGAACGTGTACAGAAAAGTCTCCTGTGTACAGAAAAATCATCCCATTGTCTTCCCTTCATCACTAAAAAATCATCATCCTTTTATGTTTGTTGGTCACATATATCACTACCAGCACTGTAACATCCGTGCAACACACTCAGATATTTTGATTGTATAACTACAGTGAAACAAAATAATCTTCCATAAGTAAATTTGTAGTTGTACTTCTGTGGAAAATAAACATTTACCTTATCTTTTTCAGATGTAAATAGCTTCAAAGTAATCAAATTGTTTATCATGTCAACATGGCCTTTTTCAGAGGCCAGAAGAAATGGCTTTCTACCTTTCTAGAAAACAATTATGGAAAGAAACATAGTGTTACAGAAAGTAGAAATACTTTACTCCTAGTTATTGGATGTATGGCATGCGTATGTGTTTGTGTATCCCACATAAAAATTTATATATCATATGACTAAGGAGATGAACACAATAGTCAATATATAGAAGAAGAACAGTAATTTAAAAATATACTTAGTGTAAATAAACAGATCATACATCTTGCAAATCCTGAATAAAGTATACAAAAAACTGTTTAAAAATGGTAAAAAAGTGGAAAATACACTCAAAATCTTTTAATCCTATTTTTTCTCAGTACAAAAATATTTGTCAAAGTAACTGTGTCATTAAAAGTCTGAGGATGCTCAGAAACAGGCAGCAAAGAAATTGCAAGATTTATTTCTATGGGTTAATTTGTTTGATCCAAATTCTGCAAACACAGACTAGAGCTTACATATCTCAGAAGTTTCATCCAGGAGGCCTGAATTTAGCACTGTACATTGTACTGGGATTTTGGTGGTATTGAAGCTAGCAAAAACTTTTCAAACCATTTACAAACTCAGCTGCAGAAAGTTATCTTGACACAAAACCATACCACTGTTCAGACACTAAGGCACATAACCAGCTAGTTAAAATGGCTTCATATCATGCCTGATAGTGGCTTTTATAAATGCCTAGAAAAAAAAAATGCATGCACCTAATAGAGAGTTATGACACAACCTCAACAAAGAGAAGGTGCTTCCTCACCTTTTCTTTCCCAAGGCCTGAAACTTCAAAGGCATGTTTCGTTAAATTAACTGTTTTGTCAGGCTTGTCATGTGTAAAAAGAATTCAGAATTTTGCGTCCTTGGGTCAATAAAATTCAAGAATCTCAGAAAAAAAAATACAGGACATTCGTTCTTTTAGTGTTAGATCTCCAGGAAAAAGTTTTCCTCATGTAAGGATAAAATATCCGACTTAGCTACGTAGCGTTTCAAAGATTCCAAAGTTGTAGGAATTAAAAATAAAAACACAGAAAACATGATGAGGACAAGGCACTGTTGGAGAGTCAGTGCACCTCTGTAGGACGGCTGCAAATAGTTCCATGTTCTACCTTGATAAAACATGGCCATGTTGGCCATAGCTGTCAAGTTTTGGTAAGGGCAGGGGTCTGTGAAGGTGAGCTGTGTGGGAAATGTCAGAGGCTGCCCTGTGCTGCTCACAGCCACTTCCAGCTGGCTCCACAGTGGACCAAACTGTGCTACACTGTCCCACAGCGTGCCAACACTTAACCCATCATAGAACCAAATGATGCCTCTGTGAAAATGTATTCAAGGATGGCTGGTCACTGCTGTGGGGAGGATGCACAAGGGGAGATACAGCAGGAGACACAAGAAGATGCAAGGGAGGAGACACAGGGGAAGGTACACCCCCAGGGTAACTGCAGCCCATGGAAGAAGCTTTCTGGAGCAGAGGAAAATAGTAAGAAACAAAGAGCAGGAAAGAAGGAATCCACTGTGGACTGAATCCAACCTCCTCTGCCTTCCACTGCCTCACCACGACTGAGCATCACATGCAGCAAAAGCAAGGACAGCAGAGGAGAGGGTGTCTGTAGTCCAACTGAAATGGGCAAAGAGGGAGGAAAGGTGTTGCTCCTAAGTGCTTTTCTGGCTGTTTCTTTTACCTGTTTCTCAAATAATTTTTTAGTAATTAAAACTGTAATTAAAACAGTAATGTAACTGTCAATAAATTAAAATTCATTGAATTTCCCCCAGTCAAGACTGTTTCCCCCAAAACAAAAGCCTCATGACATCAAAGAAATAAACAGAAATACACTGTACCCCATCAGGTTTGTTCAAGTCATTCAGATGAAGATCTTGGAGGAAATAATCAACTATTTTAATGCTGTTGCTCTGAGCTGCAAAGTGCAGAACATTCATTCCTTCCTGAAAAATGGCAAGTCAGTCAGTAAGAATGTTTGATTTTTTTCCAAAATAAACATGTTTAGGGTTGGTAAAAATTTGTCATCAACAAACCTCATTCCTAGCCTTTTGATCAGCACCTGCTTTAACTAATTTTCGCATTATATCCAGATTTCCAGTCCAAGCTGCGAGATGAATCACTGTCAGGCCATGCTTCAAATAAAATGACAAAGGCAGAAATTACCACCAAAATACCTCAAGCCAAATTTCTTTAAATCTTTTTGATTGATTCAGTGTATTAGTAGGTTCCGATCTGCAGGCTTTTAGAAAAGCAACGTTAACACTTGACAGTGTGGGTGGGATTAATCTCGCTTAAATTAAGCTAAATGCAATAGAGCAAGACCTAGCTAAATGTCTGACCTCTTCTTGACAGACGGTCTGGCATCCCTAGAGAAGGACTAACCCCATTTTAAAATGAAGGGATTAAGTCCTACCAGGAAATTATTTGCTCTCTCCAGAAACCATGTAGATAGATAGTCCTGGGTGCAGTGGATGACATCTCAGGCGATAATATGCAATGACTATATTTCCATGAGTCACCATAATTTTCCATTGAGGCCTCTTTTTAAGGTTCTCTTCTCTCAAATTCTCTAAAAAATTTTTCTCTTATAGTAGAAAAAGAACCCTGGTTTTAACATCTTAAAAACAAAATGACTAACTCTATGCTGGTGTGGCCTCGCCTTGAGTGCTGGGGGCAGTTTTGGGTGCCACAATACAAGGACATAAAGCTGTTGGAGAGCGTCCAAAGGAGGGTGACAAAGATGGTGAAGGGCCTTGAGGGGAAGCTGTATAAGGAGCAGCTGAGGTCACTTGGTCTGCTCAGCCTGGAGAAGAGGAGGGTGAGGGGAGACCTCATTGCAGTTACAACCTCCTTGTGAGGGGAAGAGGAGAGGCAGCCATCGATCTGGCAGGACCAGAAGGAAGGGCATGGAGCTGTGTAAGGGGATGTTTAGGTTGGATATTAGGACACTTCCTCATATACCATGTGCTGTACTTCTAATCATTCTAGGGGCTCTGTGTGGGACTCATTCCAGCTTACTGATGTCTTTTCTGATTTTGGAGGAATTGCAGTGGAAAACAGTGGAGGGCAACATGGAACATGTTCCTGGTGTGGAGGCAACAAGATAAATCTGGGCTTGGACAAAATCTGTGGCTGTGGCTCAAAAGTCTGACCTGTAAAACCTTCCAAGCTACGAACAGCTGGAGGCCAGCCACAAGCAATGTCCACTAGGCATCCATCCTGGGAATGCTATTTAACATCTTCATTAATGACCTGAATGATGGGCAAAATGTACCTGCAGCAAATTTATAGATTATGTGAAACTGGGAGGAATGGCTGATGGACCATATTGGTGTGCTACCATCCAGGGAAACCTTGACAGGCTGGAAAAATGGCCTGGCAAGGACATAATGAAATTCAACAGGCGGAAATGCAAAGTCCTGTACCTGAGGAGGAGCAAACCCAGGCAGCAGTACTGACTGGGGCCAACTGCCTAGGAAGCAGTTTGGCAGAGGAAGACCTGGGGCTCCTGGTGCACACTAAGTTGAACATGAGTCAGCAGTGTGCTTTTGCAGCACACAAAGCAAATAATATCCTTGGCTGTGTTAGGTAAAGCACTGCCACCTGGCCAAGGGAGGTGCCTTGTACTCACTCAGGTATTCAAGTTAGTGAATATTTTGGGCAATGTGTTTTTCCTCTAGAATTCCTTTTTTCATATAAATATGTGCAGTTTTAAGACAAACAGGAGTTTTTAGTGCAAGCTCTTAATTTTGAACAATTGGGAGTGCAAGAAAAACATGTACTTTTACTGTTCCCCGAAGGTGTTCCTATACATGCGAATCAAAACAAGCCAGCTTACCTGATCTGCCATGTCAAGTCTAGCTTTGTGACGAAGAAGAAAATCCACCACGGACACATGGCCTCCCGCAACAGCAAAATGGAACGCTGTGCGCTTCAGCTGGAACAAGCAAAGCTTTGTTTGTCAGGTCTGTAATACACTTCTTTTCCCTGTGCAGGTGATCAGGATTTTGGAATTCTCTGATTATTAGCAAATATACCTGTTAGTACATACTATTTCATATTTCTCCTTCAACACTCACATTTGGTCTTTATCTTTGTTTTGTTTCCTTGGATAGAATTCAGGTATTGATCTTAGAGAATTCTTGTAAAAACAGGATGAATTTGTTAGTCTACACAGTACTGTCCCTTCATCAAAATGCCAAAATGGGATTAAGTAGTCAAACACTGCGTAGGGGAGATGCATGCACTAAAAGAAGCATCCTTGTTTATTATTTTACTGCATGGTATGATTTGAATAGCTGAAGGCTATATGTATGCAATTAGATTTGCTTTTGGTATCCCTCTTGCTTCTGACTAAACCTCTGCAATGCAAGATGAGATTTCTCCCTCACTCAGTGTTAGTCACCTTCCCAGACTGAGTCATCATCTATGTAAACGAAAGCTACCACCTTTCAAACAGCGAGTAATTTTACAGAGGTGAATGGGCTCAGTGCTTCTCAGGAAGACTTCCATAAAGTAATTAGTGGTATATATTTAAAAGGGATTCGTTAAATTGAATCAAACTTTATTGGAGAGAGTTTTGCTTTCAGTTAAAGTGGACGTAACTGGGTTTAACATAAGTCACTGATGGTTTCCATACAAAGATGCCTAAGAGATTTAACCAACTAATTTTAAAAGTCGGTTTGGATTTGTTTTCTTAGCTTCTCTGCAGATCACCTGACTTTTTCATGTATAAATTTAAATTTACAGCTGTGTGTATCAAAAGGATAAAAAGGTGGGATTTATGATGTGTATTTACATCAGAAAAAAGCCTCTTGTACAGAAAGAGTACTATCAAAAACCGCACCTTTTGACAGCTTTCTTATTTGGCTTGAGAGTGCAGGGGCAGGAATGATCAACATTAGCAAAAAAGAATGGCTCTGCCAGCATGAGCTATATCCCTACTAGGACAATCAAAGCACACCACCTCCGCAGCTAAGCTAGTAACTCTCTCATACTATAGGTCTAATTTAAGGATGATAAAGTTTCGAACTACTGGACTTAAAATGTATTTAGTTTAACTTCCTGAATTCTGGAAAGCAAGAAGGAAGAAAGAACTATTTTTAAGTGGCGTTTTAGAGTATAATGCAATTGATACTCTCAGTATTCAAGAGGAGTGTACTCAGAAGAAATGTTTGTCTCCTTGTCAGTTTCACAAACAAATCAAGGAATGCACCATACTATCTTCTAAATTCTCCAGTGGGTTAAAATGCATGTGGGCATGGGAAGCAAATTTTTTCAGAACCCAGATTTAGGTAACACTGGATACTCACGGGTAGATGTTTTATATGTAGCCACTGAGAACACACTGTTATGCAAAACTCCCAGATTAATATCATGACTGCTCTGTTGATGTTGAACTACCTCTCGTGTGGAACACAGTGCTATACTTAGCTACTGCGAAGTATGCACCCTCAGATTTTAGGCCTAGTGTTGAAGTCAGCATAAGAAATGCATTTTCATGTATCTAGGGTAGATATGAACTCTGAGCTCAGGCTGGAGCCAGAAGATGTTGTAGAATGCTCCCACAGTTCCATGCAAACCAAAGAGTAATGCTCCTCTCTAGAAATTTGTAATCCTAGCAGCATTAATCCATTCTTAAAGTGACTGTGAGGTGAAGCCATCCCACTCAGAAAGATGGAGAACTTGAGGAATTAGTCACCAATAGTTCTGAGGAAATGCTAGAGCAGGGGCACAACCGAGAAATCTTTAGATCCCAATGTGATGCACTGACTACTGGCTAAATGCAGAAACCTGAGAGTTACACTGCACAAATCCTAATGTCTATAATGTCAGTATGAAATGATTCTTTGTCGGGTCCTAAAGGGCACTTCTGTATCCTCTCCACCTTGCAGTTGAGGTGGCATGCTGGCATGCTGCCATTCCACCACGCAACCCCAAGGAGTCACCCTTCGTATCAGTGATCCATCAGGCACTTCATACTCACAGTATCTACAGCATTTATATTAACATTATTTTTAAACAGCTTTTCCATGGTATCCAAATTGTTCATTTTAGCAGCATATTGAAATTCTCTCTCATCTGGCAATACTGTGGAAAAACATGATAAAAAAAATGCATTATTAGAAAAGTAGCCATAACCAATGTAAAGGATAATGATACTGTTTTTACTTTCTGTTATTTGTAGTGATCTAATGTTATGAGAATCGCTTGCTTCTCATCATCTAAGTGTTTCATCACTACATTTTTCTACTTTAGAGACATCTGACTGATATTTCTTGTTTCAACTTTTAAGTGCAACTAAAGGGAGACTTTTCACAACGTGTATTACCAGAGTTTGCACTCACAGAAACATTTTATGTAGCTCTTACTATCTAACTGAGTCCCAAATTATTGCGTAGGCATAGCAGTGAATGGTACAAACTGCAGCACTTATTTCCTATTCTTTGAGAAATTGTTCTGTTTTAAAACAGAACACACCACCGAAACACAAAATATGTAAAGCAGTAACCAAACAGTATGACACAACTGGAAAAACAAACCAAACCAAACCAAACAAACAAACCCCAACCAGAGAGTTTTACATGGGAAAAAACAAAGAAACAAACAAAGAAACAAACAAAGAAACAAACAAGTATCTATTTGAACTCAAAATCTGGCCATGTGACATTTGCTTTTAAACTGAGACCTTCCTTTAATGTCTCAATCCAAAAATTAACAACTGTTTGATCAGCTAAAGTAGTTGCAAAGCATATTCATTAACTTTGAAAAGTAAAATTCCAGTGTCTGATAACTGGTTTAGCTGGAGGTCAGAATATTTTTCATGTTTCTACCATAACACTTAATTAATCACTTAGGAGAAAATAGCATAGCAGTTAAATCAGTTGCAAAAATGTTAGTAGATACTTTTAATCCCACTGCATGTCACACTTAAAATATAATTAGTTAGATATCTTCTTTCTAGAATATTTTGGGTTGAAGGCCACTTGTCCAATGATATCACCAGGGAGGCATCTCTCTGTTGGACCAGGAACTACAGCAATTATCTATTGCTTAGAGTTCTCTCAGGAAAGTCCATCCTACCATATTATGTCTAAGTTCATTAATGCCTAATAAGAACACAGCTTGAGGCAGTAGGACTGCAGAGCATACTCAGGAAGATCAGGATGGCATTCACTTAATTGTATTTTTGATGTTACCCGTGGCTATAATCTCAGGGGGAATAATCACATCTTTACTGTACAAAATGTATCAGAAATTAAACTGGATACTTGCAAAGGTGTTTCCAGTTTTCCTATGAAATTATTGAAGTGCCTCAAACGAAAGAAGCATCCTTCCAAACTTCTCTGGAAAGCACAGAATATGTGTTGTTTGTATTACAACATGGGGGCACAAGTAAATAAAAAAAAGAAAAAAAGCATTTGCAAGTAAAAATGCATCTCTGACATCTGTGACAAGGAGCATGGCTGACAGCAAAATCATCATTACGAACAGTGATCTTTGAAGAATAAATGTGTCACTCCTAGTTTTCATAGCCATTACCCTAAAAGAGTATCCAACAGAGCTTTCTACTAACTTGATTTCAAAGTCAGGTAAACCAGTGGCCAAAGGATACCTCAAGGCAAATTTATGGCAAACGTGGGAAAAAAGTACAGCACCAATTAGCTGCAATTAATTACAATTAGGCCAGATTTGTTCCTGCTGACTGCTGTGCCTTACATGAGAATGCAAAGATAATGCATCTCAAGACAATCAGGAACAACCCCAAGACTTTACTCAATACTGCCCTCAACAAACAAGATAAAATGCTGGTTCTTTACTGCATCAGCAAGGATAGCTTTGTAGTTCTGACGAAGAATTAGTAAGTGATCTTTTCTCTCCTGTCCAGAAGCCATAAATTGGCCATGGGCTGTTAAATAGACCTTTCGGTCTGTGCATTATGTTTCTTAATAATCTCCCTCTCTTCATATTTCTTAGTAATTCATGACAGTCTAGACCATGACCCTGATTTGTTGCCCAAACTTTTGATGCTTTTGCAATATTATTTTTTTCTTGGATGAAATTACAGGAGTACAGAGCTGTCAGACTAGAGATTTACGGAAGCCTTCTATCCAAGCAGGAGTTGCCAGGATTTGGCGCTCCTCCTCTATTTTCAAGTAACAGCAGCAATCACTTTTCTATGTGTGGCTGTCAGGTTTTTTAGGGGATATTTTCTTTGGTGCCATACAAGATGTCTGGCTTATATCATAACTACATATTTATATTATAACAATGAAATAGTTACACCCAGTTTTTCTTTTGAGCAATCCGAAATTAATACTTTATTTTCCTTTCCTGATACAGTTGGTTTCCTTTGTAGAGAACCCTGCCAGCAGTATATCAGACATCCCAAGTTTTTCATCTCTTGAAAGAGCAAGGAAGTAACTAAAAGTGCAGAAAAGTAAATTGCTTTGTTGACCTCAAAACAAAAAATGAGGTACCTTCAATCTTTTCCTTTTCTCTTATATATGTCTTACTTTAGAGGCTCATTCTGTCTTTCAGGAATACCACAAATAAGGATGATTTCCAGTGAAGTAAAAAAATACAGCTGAGGTTTCAGTACTTACAGGACAGTGAAAATCCCTGCATGTGTGTGTCCCTACCTCCCTGCTCTGTTTTTAAATTCCTGTAGTGGTGTCCACAAGATGTAATCCACAATTATCTTAAAAAGCACATGGGAAAAAAAACCCAGAATTTGAATTGGCTGAAGAGGTCCAAGGAGGTAAAACAGAAAACAACAACAGTATTTGGATTCAAATAGCATTAAAAATATTTTTACCCTATTGTTTCTAAAAATGAAATAATATATTTAACGATCTGGCAACATTTTCAGTGTTTTCTCTAGGTTTTCTTTTTATTGGTAATAAAACTAGTAGAGCAATGTAGGCATCTTGTTAAGTCACTGGGATATTTTTCTAAAATAGTAATTTTCTGTTTCAAAGAAGTCATGGGAAAAACTAGCAACTGAGTCCAGTGGTGATATTTCATTCGTTATTTTCTTTTTCTGCCCTCTTTGCCAGCCTGAGAGCAAGAACCACAGCCCAAGATAATGGCTCCTGGTTGTCACGCTGTGATCACAGGACTGAGGCTAAGCAGGGTTTGGCAACCACCACTTAGTTTCCACAAATCACCTGTTTTCACTAACTGCAGCTCACGCCAGAGCAGTCTGTTCTTTCACAGACTGGTTTGCCGGTTGAAGGCCGGAGACCTCATCACTGGGTTGTGTTTCTGAGTGCAAGGTTCTGTGATTTCTGTGTGCCTCCCAAAATGGGGGCCCAGATCGGCCGTGAAACTGGTGGCAGATGCTCAGCTCCAGGGACGAGACTAATACCAGCGAACCTCTCTCAGCAGTTCAGAAGGTAAGTTAAAGCAGGGCAGTGGGCAATTCGCGGGACTTAGAACACAACACAAAAACCCCCCAGCTCCCAATCCCACATCCATACTTTTGCTGATGGCTTTTACTACATGTATAACAGCTCATGTTTAACGTTGTCCTTTCCAGCCCCCAGTGCCCGTTCTGTTCTCCAGCTAAGACAGAAAGCAGGTTTGGGTGGGTCCCAGCAGCCCTGACGGGGCCTGGCACGCTGCCTCCGGGGAAGGCTGTGCCGGCCGCAGTCCGGGAAGCCGGGACTGCGCTGCCCCCCGGGCGGCCTCGCCTCCAACCCCCGCGGACTCACGGCCCTCGTGGCTCGCTGCCACGGCTCCCTGCGCGGCATCCTCCCCGGCGCGGACCAGGCGGCTCAGACCCTTCATTGCTGCCCTGGGCTCCTCCTCCTCCTCCTCAGCCAAGTGAAGGGGCCCCAGGCCGGTGTGCCAAGGGAGGTGTCCTGCGCCGGCCCCGACAAACCGGTTCCCAGGACTCCAGCACACGCAGCCGGGCCTAACACACCCCTGCGGGCACAGCTGCACAGCACCCTGCTGGTGCCCGGACACCACCGTGCGAAGGGGCAGAGTTGTGGAGCAGCTTTAGGAGTTTGTTCTAAGAGAAACCGAGCACCAAATACACTGCCTTTCTTGACAGTGGCTAGGCATCATCCTTGCCCCATCCAATCCCCCCCATGTCTTCCCTAGTGGCTAGCCTTACGTGCCAAGAGTAATCAGCACCCTCAAGTGCACACACGAGACAAAAGGCAGGCCCGTGGCACCAGACAAACAAGGGGCACTTTTGAAAAGCCATGCTACAAGTGCACGTGGAATTGCAGAGGTATCACTAGGGTGCCTGGAGCCAGGTGGATGTATTACTAATTCCTGGGTAGTCATGGAGCTCTTTCTGCAGGTTGAAGACCATTTTGGGGAGTTATTCTCATCACTGTCAACCAGTGTTCACTGGACAGGAGAGGGTGACCATCCCTTCACACCTGCATGCCTCATACAGCCTTAGGATGGGAGAGACTGAGATGCTTCTGCCATAAATTTGTGCATAACTATGCACATACGGTAGCAGTATTGATCCAATCACAAGACCCTTCAGGTTTCAGGTAGAAAATGTTTTCATTTGCTTTTGTCAAAGTCCCATCAAAATCAAAACACACATCCCCAAAGGTTCGGGTTTTGTGAACTGACATACTGAGATCCATCTAACCCACTTATTTCTCATTTTATCTCAAAGTGCACTATAACTTTGGTCTACTTAAGCCAGAATTGGTATTTTCTTTCACACAGACAACAATTTCTCCCACAACAGGGCATAATTTTTTTATAAAGTGACTACCTTAAATTTTACTTTAAAAACAGCCTTTGATATTGCTATTTCAAAATAAATATAGGAAAAGTTGTTCCAAGAAAGCAGAATTACCAGTATCCAGCTTCGCTCAACTGTGGACATATTTAAGTTTCTTCACTGTATTTTTTTCTTAAATTAAATTACACAATCATCTTCATTTCCAAGATGACTAGCACCATACTTGTCCATAATAAAATTAATCTGAAAGACTCAAGAGTTTGTAAGTTGAACAAATTTGGATAAAAAACTATTTGCTCAGATTCTGCTTACCACAGATGAAGAGATTTCACAGTTCTTTTCTCCCTTAAACATTTTTGATGTAAACAGGCTGTGATGTATAAAATCTGTAGAATTGATACACTTTAGTCTGATAAGACAATTTCATCAACTGTACTTCCAATAGATGAACATTACTCAGCTGAAAGAAAAACCAACCCTGTGAAAGCAAACTCAGTGAGAAGGACAAGCAACTGATTTAGCCATGACTGAATCATGGAGGTTTCACTTTTACTTGCTTCCTGTGAGTCAAATGTTCCAGCAATTTCTTAAAAGGAAGAAAGGTCTGTGTTACTGTATTTATGTATGGTAATATAGAACCACTATTTTCAAAGCTCCTTTTCAAAATGAGCAACAACAGACAACTATGGAATGATTAGGTTTGTCTACAAAGCTGGCACCAAAGGAGGGGTAGATTTGCAGCCTCATATAGAGCGTGAGTTACAGTAAAATCATAATTTTACATAGTCACAAAACACCAGCTGCTAATTTCCAGTTCTAATTACTAACACACAATACTATTTCACAGCATATCCTGTGCCTAAACTCTATATGTAGCAAGTTTAGCACATATTCTAACCACTTCCTACAATCTTGACTCTTTCAAATGGACTGCAGAAAGACTGATGCAGAAACTTACAGAGGTGAAGAACCCAAAACAAAATGCAGAGCAAGGAAGTACTCTAACATATTCCTTACTTGCCTTCAAAGAGCTCTTGCTCTGACAGGAAATCTGAGCACTTTCTTTAATACTTGAGATAACAGTAGTAACACATACAGAAATGAGTAGGGCGAATATAAAAATAAAATGTAAGGTAAGACGCATGTTGAATGTGTAGACAGTCTAAATTCCTTTCTTCAGAACTGGCAGAGGGAAGAACATTAAGATCACAGAATTCTTATCCTTTTTCTCTGTTACTTAAAACTAAAAGAGGAATTCAAGATAAAGTACTTATATGTATCTCCTTAAATAAGGAGATACATGCTGCACAAGAAGTCGCATCTGCTGCCAACCTAGATCATTCACATGCCTCAGAACTATGGATATAGTAAGTGTGGAATGGCTCACACACAGGAAATCATTTACAATTAAGTTAAAAACAGTTACAAAGAAGCTTTCAGACACTAATAAAATGAGATTTTAATTTAAGATCAATTGAATAACATACACAGAGTCACTGAGGAAAATGAAAAACAAAAACATTGCTTATACAGTCTTTTTCACAAGAAACAAGAAGAAAAATTGTATCACAAAATTGTCAACAATGCTTAATCACAAACTGAAGGCCTTCTTCAGATAAAAACAGTAATAAATATGGTATAAGAAATTATAATGACTAGGGGAAAAGAAAAGACTTGCAAACCAGTAAACATATACAATTTTATATTGGGTTTGCATGGTCAAACTTTGGTAGCAGGGGAACTACAGGGGTGGCTTCTGTGAGAAGCTGCCAGAAACTTCCTCCATGTCCAGCAAAGCCAATTTTAGCCAGATCTAGATGAACCCACTGCTGGCCAAGACTGGGCCAATCAGAAATGGTGGTAAGGTCTCTCTGATAACAGATTTAAGAAGAAAAGAAGCACAGATTGTATTGCACAGATGTAACTGCAGCCAGAGAAAAGTGGAGGGAGAATATGTGAGAGGAACAGCTCTGTACACACCAAGGTCAGTGGAGAAGAAGGGGCAGGAGGTGCTTCGGGCTCTGGAGCTGGGATCTCCCTGCAGCCCGTGGTGCAGACCATGGGGAGACAGCTGTGCCCCTGCAGCCCATGGAGGTCAATGGGGGTGCACAGATGCCCCTGCAGCCCATGGAGGAGACCCACGCTGGAGCAGGTGGATGTCCCAGAGGAGGCTGTGACCCCTTGGGAAGCCCACACTGGAGCAGGGTCCTTGCAGGGACCTGCAGACCCACGGAGAGAGAAGCCCATGCTGGAGCAGGTTTCCTGGTAGGACTTGTGACACCATGGGGGACCCACACTGGAGCAGCCTATCCTTGAAGGACTGCACCCCTTGGAAGAGTGACCCACCTTGCAGCAGTTCCCAGAGAGCTGTTACTTGTGGGATGGACTCACGTTGGAGAAGTTCATGGAGGACTGTCTCCCATGGGATGGACCCGGTATGTTGGAGCAGGGGAAAGACTCTCCCTGGGCAGTGGGAGAAACAATGTAACCCCCATTCCCCGTCTCCCTGTAGCCCGGGGGGAGGAGGTAGAGGTGGGAAGGAGAGAGGGATGGAGAAAGATGTTTTTAAGGTCTTATTTTACTTCTCATCCTGCTCTGATTTTGTTAGTGATAAATTCAATTAATATCTCTAATCAGAGCCTGTTATGCCCATGATGGTATTTGATGAGTGATCTTTCCTGGTCCTTATCTCAAGCCAGAAACCCTTCATTATATTTTCTCTGCCCTGTCCAGCTGCAGAGGTGAGTGAGAGAGTGGCTTTGGTGGGTGCCTGGCATCCAGCCAGGGTCAACCCACTATGGAATTGCTACAAATAATTTACAACCACACTATGAGTTTTATTTTCACATTGACACTGACACATCCACAACCTTTCCATGACTAGGTTAAAGAGATGACAAGGCAACTTTTGAAGCTAAGCCAAGCAACTTAATTTTTTCAAGCAGTTACAAGTAGCTTACTTTTTCCTATGTCATGCTTATGTAAAAATAGATGTTTTAAAGATATATACACACAATTACAAGGTAGTACTCAGATTCTACACTTTATTGAATCAGAGATACAAAGTATTAAACAGATAGATGTTTCTAAACAGCAGTGGCAGCCTTATGTTCCCTCAGTTAATTTTATGTCTTTCCTACCAAAAGTTACCAACTCTCATCTCTGTCAAAAGAACAGCTTACGCTGAGTGCTCACCGATCTGGTTGAGAAAAAGTCAACTGCATCAATTTATAGTCTGAACTAGGCCAGCTGATTTGGTCCAAAGCAGATAAGGGACCACTGACATGAACTGAAATGACAGAGCTGTGGGTACAGTGGCATCTCACAAACAGATGAGCAGGTAGAGATGGCATAATTATTCCAGCAATTATGGAAACAGGAAAGCACATTCTGAACTGAGCCTGGGCATCTAAAACATGTGACATATACATTTGTTTGTTTAAAAAAACAAGCAAATCCCAATACAGTTAAACAACAAAATAGGTACTTCTACAGTAGCCACTTCTTTAAAAGACTTTGCAGTTAAAAAGCGATTTATATATCATACAAGGTTTGGCACTGTTTAACTTTGCCACTGTATAACTTCTAAGAAATATGCTTTCATAATAAATTATTTGTCTGATAAATATTTAATTATAATAAAATGTCTTTAAACAATTTGGTGCGAACATAAAAAACCTAAACAGTGTATTTTAAACATTTGCACTTAACTTCCTCTTTCCACATACGCACTCACAGAATATACTTTATTCAGAAATACAAATTAATTTTAAAGTGAAAGATAGCTAAACAATAAGAAGGTTCATTATCTTGTATTTGCACATATTCATTATTATTGCACCATGAAACCTTTTATTTAGAGTAAATTTAGTTCTACTGACTGGTAACAATTTCAAATTGTAAAGAAGTTTTAAGTCTCTTTGGAAAGGCCAAAGATCAAACAGCATTTGTCTGAGTATCCTAAAGGAATCCTTCTCTCAACAGTTTTATTAACATTTTTTTTAAGTAAGTGAAGTCATTGTGCACCACAATGAGTTCTTCAGATCTGGTCCATCAATTTTTACTGAAGTAATTTTCAGTAACAACAATGAAAGCTTGATAGTGCTCTAAGTTCTTGTTCTTATCATGTGTAACTGTGAGACTAATAAACTTTGTGTCCACTATGAATACAGACATTTGTTAGCTGAAATCAAGCAATTCAACTCTTCTTTGTTATCACACAGCTAATCTCATAACTTAATTTGTCCAATAAAATCAACAGAGATGACAGAAGTTCATCTGTGGGAAGACGGCCTTCAGCAAGCCCAGCAGGGCACCCTAGCTAATGATTTCTGTGTTCTAGGGAGCTAAATCTAAGTGCTAGCAAATTCTGATTCTTGGAAACAACGGGGGGGAAAAAAAAGTATTATTCTCCAAAGAAAATAAAAGAAAAAAAACCCCTTCATTTGTACCTTTTCTTCTATTTCAGACATCATGTTCTTATTATACAGACATGTACTGGTTCCAAAATGACAGGCACCTGAATCCAGTCTACTGCCAATGCTAAATTAACTTGCAGTCATAAAACTCTATGAAATGCTTCATATAGAACATGTTGCTACACAGTCATTTAAAAAACATCTCGATTGTATGTTTGGAATTGCTTGACTTGGCCTTTTTTGATACTGACTGCGAAGCTGTTAGTCCAGACCTAAGGTTAAAGAAAGGGAAAAGACCAAAACAGTAAGAGGTTAAAATACACAATGCATATACCAACACGAGTTTTACAACATGGAATATTTTTCTAAACCTTATTATTTTAAAACAAGTTGTGTACTCAAGCTTCCAGAAAACCTTTACCTTTTTGTTCCTTGTGATGGATTTGTGCATTGCTGTCCTTTGCTTAAACCTCCTTAAAAGTAATTGAAAAAAACCAAAATTAATTATTTCAATAAAGAAAGAATGCTTCAGAAATTATACACACGGAAGAACTTTTTTTAAAATTTAATCTGTCTCAAGAAGCAGATAACATTTTATTATCTGCAGCTTGAATACTGTAGTTTATAGTACCATTTTTAAAAGAGGAAAACCAAAAAGCCTTTAGGTTATTGAATTATAAGTGATTACTTTGAACCTTGAAACAATTTTCAGAAATATTTCAGCATAATGTAGTTGATTTTCAAGATGGTAGGTGAAAATTCATTTTTAATTTTTCTATCCTGCAGGGGGAAAAAAAGAAACTTCACATAAAGTAAGTCTTCCATTTAAATTAAAACCTGTTGCACATGCAACAGCTATAGCACTTTGAAAATCTTCTGTGTAAAAGATTCTTATTGTAAGTCTTAATTGTATTCCAAAAATTCTAACACACTAGCATTTTAATTTCCTTTTATAAGGTTCCCAGAATAGATTAGGGACTACTTTAGGCAGATACTTTACCACCTGCACATGCCCTCTAATCTGGCTGAAGATAAACTCTTCATCAAAAAGAGAAACTACTTCAGAAAACATGGTACTGCTTTGGCATGTTACAGGTGCAGTTATGTGATATATCTTATTAGCTATACAACAGATTCGGAGACTTCTTCCTTTAAGCTCTAGTTCACCATCTCCCTATTTTTGCCAGCACATGACACAATGGAGCCTTTCTGTTAACTGAATCTCTGAAGATGTTTTCATTGATCTTCACTTTAATCTCAGCAGCCTTACAAACACCTTTCTGAATATGGTTGGGTGTAACAAACATAATTTCCAGAAATGAGCAGTAATTCCTATGTCACCTTTGTGGCAAATGGGAGGACACTGTCAAACTAATATCACATTCATAAATCTAGTTTGTCGTGAAAACAAATTTGATATTTTAAAAATTAAAATGTTCACTCCTATATAGGCCTTACTCAAATGAGCTTCTTGAGAAAAAATTTTGAAGTTCCAAAAAGTTCAAAGCACACCATTGCCAAAGTATCTTGATTGCACAAGCAGACAGTTTGAATAATCAAATATGTCCTAATGCATATACTTACCAGAGAAAACACTGTTTGAGTTTTCCATATTATAAGTCTTAGCAGGAAAATCCTCTTTTTCTGTCAGCTCCCGGATAAGGCCTTTATTTAAGCAGACATCCACATGTCTGTTAAATGACAGAAGATCGCTGGTTTTCTGTTCTGAGTTACAAACTGGACAAACAAGAAGACTGTCTTCTTTGGCTTCAAAGAAATGGGATGAACTAGTTCCTTCTATATGTTCAGTCTTGTCAAAAAGGTCTTCATTATCTGGTGATATTCTTTTGGGGAAGAGACACTGTTTCATACACATGTTTCTAGCAATGTCACTGAGATTGCTAGGCTGTCGTTCTCTGGGAGATTTATCAGGTACTATCTGACCAAGTTTTTCTGAGCTATTGTTAGTGGAGCTGTCAGATACACTTGCAGACTTGTCTGTTCCTGCTAACTGATCTGTTTTATTTTTTTTACATTCATCAACATGTTCATTTTTAAATTGTAGAAGAAAGTTAGGTGTATTTTCTCTTGAACTGTCATTCTTGGATATTTCCACAGTATCTTTAACATGCATCTCACTGAGGCACTCATCAATGTGTCTGTTAAGTTCTTCCAAATTATTGCTTCTTTGCTCCTCAAAGCAAACAGGACAGGTGAAGATCTTACAAACATTAGAATTCTGTAGATCTGTGACTTTCTTTGCTTCTTCCACAAAATTTGCTGATGATTTATCATCATGAAAGAGCTGCTTACCTCTGCTTTCATTTGGAGAAATATTCTCACTGTTTAGTTGTCTTGCTGCTCGCTTTTGATCAAAAAAACTCCCTCTATGAGATGCTTCTGAATTTTTTGTGAAATACTCTTGGTTGGACTTCTCTGACTGAAGCCTAAGGAAACCAGTTTCTTTTCCTGATTTTAAGAAAGTTCTAATGCTTTTTTGTTGGTATTTCTTTTCTTCTTCGGTTAGAAATCCTGATACTCGTACACCTAATGATGAAAAACAAACCTATAATAACAATTTTATGAAAGCTTGATACTAACTCCTAATTAACAGCTTTTGAGGTACATGTTCACTCAATAAAGGCACAATTTATCTCTAAAAAGATGCTAGACTACTTCCAAACGGATCACAACATTAACACAATTTTATCAGACCCAAGCACTAGCCCAACCATATTATTAATTTTAGTACCCTGAAGTTTTAACTGATTGCATTATAACATGAAGCTATAAACTTAATACAGTTACACAGAATTCAGTCTGAAAGTTTTGCATGAATGCTACCCATCAGAATATCTTTTTCTTCAGCACATTATAATATCTTAGGCAAGTAAGTTTTATATATCACTAAATGTTTCAAGCAGAACGTATAAGCACCTGAAGCACACATCTTAGGTTCAAAACACAGAGTTTACTGTTGTCAGAAATGTTGACATCTCCTGCAGAACACTGCACTTTCAGATCTATAAGCACTTCTCTTGTGGTGTAAAGCAGATTCAAAAGCTCTTTTAAAGCAGCAGAATTAAACACTGCTATGAGTCAAGATTCTACTGTCATGCTGATGCGTATGTTGTTGCATAAAAAATGTACAACCTCAATTAGTAAATTTCCTAAGACACCATTCAGCACTCCAGATCTGTTTCACTTTGCAAAAATGACCAGGGTAATAGAAAAAGGAGAAATACATCTATACCAGTTTTACTTTAAAGTATAGTATGTTATTTCAAAACACTGTAAGATTTCCTAACTCTGAAAACAAAGAATGAATTTGAAATATCTTACCCATGAGTCTTATCCGCAGAGGGTGAGGAGCAACACTATCAATTTCTGTTCCTAACAAATCTTTAGCAACAGCAAATATTTCCTCCTCAGTAGAAACAGAAGACAGCACAGTTGAAGCTCTTGTTTTAACTTCAAAGTTCACATTCTTAAGCTTCAACGTAACAGTTTTACCCTAGAAAAAAAAATGCAGTAAAAAAAGGTTAAGCATGTATGTCACATA
Source organism: Rhagologus leucostigma (assembly GCA_013397725.1). NCBI lineage: Eukaryota > Metazoa > Chordata > Aves > Passeriformes > Rhagologus > Rhagologus leucostigma. Next base: position 116,167 of record VZTD01005398.1, on the reverse strand, counting down.
TGGCACAGAAACATTATGTAGCATAAGGGCCCTTAAGCCATAGTCAAGACTGCGTGCTTATCTGTGCACAGCAAGAGGCACTCGCAATAATTTGTCTGCAAGATTCTGTATTTGCCCCTAAATTTCTGCCAAAGTCAAATTCTCTGAACTGGTCATTTGACTGCGGTTCTCAGCAGACCATCTGCCACCAGTGCATGTTCAATAGAGTTCATGTTTTGGCAACAGGCACAACTTCCACCCCGTCTAAAAAAAATTATTTCCACATCTGCAAATTTTCAATGCTTGATACTCTAACTATTAAGAATGCAAAATTGATAACCTATTACAGATTCACTGAAAACTTACTTCCTCCTGCATAGTGCTATCACAGCCATACACAGTATTTGTGTTTGGCACAGATATTTCCCTGGCAGCACCTCCCAAACCATTTGTGTGGTTTATCATGTCCATCCAAATATAAATAAATAGCACTCTCTTTGTTCTGGTGCTTTTGTAAGCTTATCCCTTCGTCCTTCTTAGCTGATCACTTCCCTTTCAACTGTCATCTCTTGAGACAATCTTTTGTGGCTGAAGAAGATTAACGACAATTTTTTTAGGTCTTAAATATTATTCCTTGCTTTACTATAAGACCTATAAAGAAAATATGAACCGTTCTTTCAAAGTAATAAACACGTATCTGGCGAGAAGGAATAAAGGGACTGTTTCTACTATTCATACCCTTGAATGGTGTGAGTAACTTGTCAGCAAGTTTGGCACATGTCAAGTTCTTAAACTACAGAACAGGCTATTGACTGGATACTGTATGTATACAGGAGAGAAACAATGTTTTAAATACATTAGCATTACATGATTGACCAAAGCATGGCTTATGGACAATCAGCTCTATTATTCCCTTATAAACATTGCTTTTAGCATAAAATGTTTACATGCCAAAGAACTTGATTAATCAATTTAATTTTTATCCCACACATATTGCTAGATAGCCAACTGCACAACAACAAAATGCTGCCTAATTCATTCTAAACATCTGGAAATTAAAGAATGGAGACTTCTGAAGATAGATTCCACGGTATGATGCTGCTGAAAGCATTTATACTAAAGCTGCATTGAATTGTTGGAGTGCAAAGCATCTTTTTGCAAGTAACCTGAATAATATAAATACCTTAAGTCCCTCTTTCTGTAGCTCTTGAGCAAGGTCTCTGCAGAGCTCTCGACACAAACTGTACTGGTCTTCTGCTGTGTTTATTTCAGTGAATGTTCTAAGATAAAAATATGATCTTTTTCAGTATGATCCTATAATATGTTCGGTGCCTGCAATCTAAAACTATTTTTTATACAGTTAAACAATACTATAATCAGAAGAATGCTGTATAGGTTCAAGTTCTTACTTCAAGGAACAATGATTATTAATAGGAATATTTTGTTTGCAAAATGTTTGAAAGACCCTTCAAATAATGAAATAATTTGGCTTTCAATTTTTCATGCACTATTTGAAAATTATTGAGATTTAATGTCATTGATGCTTAAGTATTTGCAAGACAGAATACTAACAGTAAGTGAATTCAGAGAACTGGCCCAGTTATTTGTATTTAATCTCCTTTGCACACACTGTGTAACATCAGAAGAAAGCCAGAAGAAAGCCATCAGAGCCAAGTATCAGAAATAAATAATGCAGATGCTAAAAAAAAGATGCCAACTAGTATAATTATGTCTACCGTCACAGGAGGAAAAGCTATGTTTCTGCCAAAAATGTTGCCAACTGCCTTTGCTAGAGCTTCTTAGTAGGGAAATTACAGTGTTATCTTTTGGCTGTACATTTGTTTATTAGTAATAACATGACAGGAAAAGCAACCTTCAGTTAGTTGAGGTTTTAAGAGAAATGGAAAGCAAAACTTAGAGACAGCACATGCTTTGGAAAGGTCTCACAGATACATTGTTTCATGTCAAGCTTTATATTTAGGAGTGTAAGGCTGATAAAATTACACTTGATTTCACATCTCTAAGTTATAGTCAGGTTTACCTGAGTGTACTGAAAAGTCATCCTCTATTATGATTCATATTGCCCTACGAATGTTTCCATGCTGCCAAACTAATGGGATGAGTATTCCACTGTGGGTCCCACACCACTATCCAAGGAGTAACTCATGCTATTCAGACAATACTGCAGTGACTGAGAAGCTGCAAAAGTCCAAGGCTTAGAAGGGACAGGATAGAGAGAATGCTATTTCAGGGCTCTCTCTTTCCCCATATAAACTAGTTGCATGATGTCAGAAGCCTGTAGACATCTCTGGTCTAAAACTGTTCTCTTTGAGGAAAAAAAGCAAGAAGAAAAGCAATGCAGAAAAGGTACTATAAAGATGCCCAAAATATCTGTCTGACTAGCACAAGACTAAAGCCATAAATTTTTCAGCTGTGATGGTACCAAAATTGTATTGGGTTTACTTAAGCTGGTCACAACTATTAAGTCTCAATAGGATAGGACTAAGCATCTTTTCTTACCACCTTTTCTAAGAAAACACATGACAATAGGGACAATTTTTACAGTGCTTTACAGATTCTCCTGGCAGAACTTACTTTTAAAAAGTGAACTACCTTCTTAAGGAACTTCACACTGATAAAAACTTCAGTTAGGAAATACATGTGACTGTAGGCTACTACACTGATATTGACATTAAACTTAAACTGATAAAATAAATTCAAGCCCTTATATATTTCCACCTTACCTTATGGCTTAAAGATCAGTTTGATTCATTAAAGGCACTAGCAGAACTGGATGATAAGAGAACACACAAAGTGACAAAAATACCTCCATGGAATTCTGGAGCCAAGGACAAAAAATAACGCAAGCTTAAATCTGGTTTAGTGAGCTTGTTGTACATGTGAGTTTTTAAATAAATACACAATGAAATTATATGACTAATAAAAGTATACATTACTTGGTATTTAGTGGTCCTAATGGTTAATATAATTTTTTCAGTATTAAAGAAGCATACCTTTCAGTGCTCATACTTTTTCTTTCTCCATCCCTTTAAAGAGAAAACCAATTTATTATACTTACTTAATGTAGAAATGTTATCTTTCCAATAAACTCACAGTCAACCAATCATGCTCAAGTAACTAACAGCAGTCTCTATAAAGTCTGGATACTAACTTTTTCTACAAATCTTGTACATCAAGTTTAAGCAAGTGCAAAAAGGAGAATTAAAAAACAAACAAACTACTGTAGATTAAGTAAAGACATAGATCAGTCATAGATGTCTTTAAAACAAAAAAACAGTTAAAAAAACCAACCAAACAAAAAAACTCCCTCAAAATTCGGCTCTTATATCAGAGGGATTCTCATTTAAAAACAAAACAAACTACAAATCCTATGCTGTCTCAGATATAACTGTGAAGCACAGCTATTAGAATCCCATACATACATGTTTATTTGAATATTTTCTTTTTCTGAGGATCTGAGGAAATAGTTTGCTTTCAGTCTAAATGATTGTTCAGGTAAAAGGTGATGTGTAAAAGCTTTTTTTGTTTGTTGCTTTCTTTCTTTTCAGTGTTAATTGAGCATCCTTTAACAACTCTTTGGCATATAAGGAGATCCCTCAGACAAATTGCTTTTTAGGTTGTTCTTCTTTTTGTAAGTATTGGAAATAACAAATTTGGTATTGTCAGATTTTCTTAAAAGAAAGTAGTCAGACACAATAACTGTAAGATGAACTATTCACTGAAAACTCAGGTGTTAATACATTAAGTACTTGCTTTCTCTATACTAAAATCAAGTTGGTGCTGACAAAAAAAAGAAAAAATTCTCTTAGACATTAAAACCCCTGACCTTTGAAATGCTCCTTTCTTTTAAAATGTACTGGCAGATATCCCAGGCTGTACAACACCTAACTAGGGTCAATATGAAGAAAGAGCACACCAATTATTTAAAGACTATCCAAGGTCTGTTTATATATTAACAGAAACAAATATTTTGAAAACAGTTTTATCTTTTATCAAGTCACCTTCACGAATTCAGTATTACTGCATATTTTTTTTAAAAGTTAATAAACTCTGAATAGAAAAAAAAAACCCACAAAAATTTGTGCTAGCACATTACTGGGCTTCAAACTGCTAACTACATATATTATTTTGTAGTCAAATGGGAAAAGGGGAAGATTATTGTCAGAAAAGTTACAGATATAATAGAGATAGGTCTTTCAGAAGTACATAAGACATTTTGGAACTTCTAATGAAATTAAATCATTGTCAAGCTATTTTAAAATAGAATTTAAGTCCTTTGGGAGGGAATATTTTTTAAAAAGGAATCAATACTTAATTAAGGCTCTTAGACAAACAGTAAAATGCTATGTTTTAGATTTTTTTAAATAACATGTTTGTCTCCAGGACAGGCTTAGAAATGACAAATATTGTTGAAAAGATATATGCACTACTAAGACTGACTTCTCTCATCCTAAAAAGGAGGCTAAAAACCATTAAAGTACTGTGAACCTTAAAAGAACATGTATTAAGAAGGATATAATAATTTTCAGTTCTATTCCACCAAATTCACATGCTGATATTACAAATATGTAATCCTGATAGGAGACACAGAAGCTTCACTGACAATTTACCACCAGAGACGATCAAATACCTTCGTGATTTTCATTATAATCCAATAATCATAAACACCAATGAATGTGTATTGTTTTTGAAGAAAAGGGAGTGTACAACCCTGCTTAGGACAGCTCAGCTATGTTCAGCCTTGTTGATAATTATAAGGTTATCCTACCTTGATCTCTTGCCATACACATGTGTACAACTTCCCTGACAAGACTTTTTGGATTTCATATTTAGACATGGCTGTAAAAACCTTTGTTTTTTCATGTTTGGCTACTGCATCTTAGACATAAATATAACAATAACAGGCATCAGAGATTTAAAAAAATATATTAAACAAGCATATTTCCATAATAAGTATCAATTAAATAATACGTTCAGTATGTAACATACACAAGAAAACATTCAGAAAAATGTTAACACAGGAGGAAAAAACCCCATAGCATACTTTTCCAAATGTGTTGAGCCCAAACCAAGGGAAATATCCAAGAAATTACGCCAAGAGACTTCTGAAAAAAGAAGAGAAAGCAGCGCCCTCTGCTGGTAAAGTTCTGAGCAAGTCACAATTCCAAGGGCTTTTAACATCTTCTCTGTTACTTTTCCAATACCTGGCACCTAAAAAAGAGTATATAACATTATACTGGAAACTTTCCACTCGTAGATCCATTGCCAAGAACAACTTGAATCAAACACAACATGGAAAATTACCTGGAATACTCTATCTTTTCAGTAGAAATCTTGCTTCTAGAACATAAAAACATTACATGACAGAACAGTAAATGTCATTGTGTCTCCTACCTTTCTAATGGGCAAATCTTTTAGGAAGTCTAGCACTGCTTGTCTCTCAGGAGAAATTCTGTATTGCCCATTAGGTTTATTTTGATCACTGCACATCTTTGCTAACATTGTATTTGGTGCTATTCCTTAAAAAAAACAAACAAACATGGTAATTTAGAAAAACTTAACACAAAGTTTAATTTCAACTATCCAGTATTTAAAAGCAAAAGAGTAGCCTATACATTTGGCAAAGACTAAAATAAGGAAAAGAATTATGATAACTGATAACTAGATTTGATACACTTCTGCAAAGAAATTTTGTGACTATCATGAAAGAACATATGTAATAGATTAAATATAACTTAAATAAAGTGTAATTCCTATTTTAAGATAGTCAAGATAACAACATGCACTAGTAAGTCAGGAGGGCTTAAATACCAAATCCTTAAAAACAACATCAATTACATGATTCAACACTTTAATGATGTGATTATGGTAAGAAAGGAAATTCTTACAACAGTAGTTACGATGAACTCATAGTAAGAAGGAGACCTTTCTTCCTCGTATGTCAGCAAAAAGACTTTTTTGATGAAATTTAACAAATTTTATTATTTTGTGGGCTACCACTGGAACGTAGTCATTTAGAAATTTATGTATATTTCACAGACATCAGAGGAATGAGGAGGGATGGCTCTCTTCTATCAAAGTAACTGTTTTTACAAATGAACTCTGGAATTTGTTCAGCAAAACAAAGAATAACTTTGTCCTACAGCCCTAGTGGTCTTAAATTTTCTTTTGCTCACTGTTAAAACACATTATTCAAGATGGTAGAAATAACTTTATTTATTACTGATTATCAGTATTTTTTCAGTTATTCTTCCAATTAATTGTTTTTAATTTTTGGGCTTAACACCCCTATTTGCACTTATAAAAGCTACGCCTGTTTTCTACACACTTATCCTTACGAAGACAAAACTCCAGTAAACAAAACTGTTATTTTGCTATCATTCATGAGATAACATACATGTGAGGGAGTTTCATCCTGCTTCTTCTTACTAGCTGTTTCGTCACCTCTGCTTACATTCCACACTTTTCTGACCTTCTGTAGCTGCTTCATAAAGCTCACCATTGCCTGATGCCTCGCTGACTTGGTTCATAAAGCAGTTTGGAAGGCATCCAAACTAAGTGGCTAGGGACATACACTGGTTTTAGTCAATCAAAATAGCTAAGATTTAAAGGTGGGTTGTCTAAAGTCAAGACATAAAACTTGATTGGTAAATATTAAAAAGCTACTGAAGAGTTCATTAACTTCAGCACATATTTACTTCTCTGAGGACTAACATTTTAATGAATTTTGATATTCTTTTAAGCAAGGAACAGTGTGGAGAAGTTAGAAATATGTAACAGCACAGATCTGCTATTTAAACTAAAAGCAGTTTAGAAATCAGTGACAGATTTCACTGTGACCCACTGGCTGACAAAAACAATTTACATGATGCACTCCAATAACAACCACCTGTGCTAAGATTAGCTCAAGTGCACTGGTCATTCTTCCTCACTGCTTACTCTTATTTCAAGTAGAAAGAAGCAAAAAGATGATGTAACTGTTTCAATGAATAAAAAAAGAGAAAAAAAGAAAACAAACAGTAGTGGCTTTGACAGCCATGGCATCTCTTGAAATAATTGAAAGTCACATTCTTTGCAGACCTTCAAAGACAGCATATTTTTTCGCAGGAGAAGAATGCTGTGGCAAGGATAAATTCTTAATTAATGCCCTCTGAGATTAAAGAAGAAGACATTATGGAAATACAAAGATTAATTATTATTCATATGTGTCTGAATACCTGCACTAGCAGTCAGCTGAGTTTTCTGCTCAATCCTAAAGCGAATTTCCTTCACAACTTCCTCTGCAGAAGTTCCAAAGACAACTGAGTTCTTCACTGATAGACCTCTTTGTTCAAAGTCATCATCTATCAGAGATGCGCTGTCTTCGAACAGTACTGGTGAAGAAGAGACTTCACCTCCATTAACTTTGGCAGCCATATTCATACCATCTTTATCTAAGTAAGACAGGAACACAAACACTTACTACCTCCATATGATACACACATAATGATTTCCTTCTTCAGTGGCTTCAGAGTTCACTAGCAGTTTTATTTCTTTCTGTTTTATCTAGAGAAAGCAATTGCATTGGCTTTTTGTTTCAAGACCAGAGAGATGTAACTGCTTTGTCTTTAATACGACTTGAGCTAGGCTGAGATTGGAGGAATTGGCTAGTAGACTGGACATAACTTTCAGAAAAGTAAAGGGTTTAATGGCCTGTTGCTACAGCAATACCATCAAGATTTTAGCATTATTTTTGTTTCATAGTAGATTGAAGGCCAGATGTCCTCTTCCATAGATTTTTTTTAATATTCTGCAAATAAAATTAGGGTTCTGAAATGTCTGGTTCTAGAATGATTAGCTTCTCACTTTGAACTGCAGTCATAGTAGAACAAGTTATGTCAGCAGGCCTTTGTCTGACTCTACAAACATTACTATTACAGTTTCACATTCTGAGCACTTGTTTGTGTTTCAGAAGAACATAGGTATCAGGCAAGTGTGAAGAAGCACGTGACTACGCATCAGTGATATTGATTTTGTAAAGACTATGCCAGTTTGTTGCTTTCTATCTTATTAACACTTTTCTGTAGTAGTGTACGCTTGATTATCCTCTTAATGACTTAGAATTTTTGAATACAGGGTTAGTATAAATATTCCAGTTTGTGCATCATTCAACCATCTGTATGACTCCTTCTTTTCTATTATTCCCGAGTGGATATACAGTTGTGGATGTGGTTCCAGCTCTATCTTCCAGAGCCAAGTGAAATCCAGAAATATCTTGAACATTACTATAAATCCTGCAGTGTTCCTGCTACTTATTTCCAAAATTATCACGTTGAATTGTAATGCAGACCTAAACTATACCATTTGGTTTAAAAAAGCTAGTACCACTTTTCAAACATTTTACTCACATTAAAGAAAAGAAATCCTCCAAATTCAAATCATTAGCAGTGTACATTTTACTCACAGATAAGCAGTAGAGAAAGTTAACCTGTAAACTAACTAAATTGAAGGTAGAGAATATATGGGAGGACAACGGAAGGACTTAAGTATTTACACTTCCAATGTGTGCAGCTTATCTGAAGCTTGTAAGCATGTGACTGGCATCTTCTGCTCCCAACCCCATGTAATGCGGTCAGAATGCTTAACACCATTTCACAAGGAAAGCAGCTATTCTCTGCTGCTGTGTTCACTCCCTTCCTTGCCCGCCTGCATATCCCAGCACCAGGCCAGTCCAGTGCTGTGGATAACTCCGTCGCAGCACTGGGAAGCTGCAGCCCCTAGAACACCACCTGCCTGCAGCCCCCAGAGCAGTGTCTCTAAATCCCACTTCTGACGGGTCCTAAGGAGGAACTCGGACCAGAGCTGTTGCTGGACAGTGAGACCTGGGACATCCCAATGGCCAGGGGCACCTCTGCCTTCATCTGCTTCCTCTGAGGATTGAGTGGCTTATGCTCTTTTATAAGATTTTTGAGTCTAGATTATGATTGTTACATTGATACAGCAAACTGTGTGCTATCCACCCAATCTGCAGAGGGTCCAGATTGTATTGTATTATGAGTTCTTTATTTTTCTACTTATAGATTGCAGTACACTAATTCTGCTTGTAAAAGTCCTGTGCCATTCTAATAATACATTCTGTACTACAGTAATAATGAAATCCTAAAAAGGAAAACAAAGCTTAAATTCTAACTCTAATTTAGTGCTTTCATGGTTCTGCCTAAAATCCCTAGAAGAAACAGTCTGTCTCCTCAGTGTCAGGTGATCTCATGAAAAGTGAGTAATTTGCTTACCTATTCCCGTAGTGCTTTCTGTATTAAAAAAGAATCTTCTCCTATCTTCAGGCCAGTTCAGCCTTTCCTCCAAGTGCTCTGTTATGTTCAGGTAGGCTTCATCTAGGCCCATAGGCATAAAATTGGGATCATATTCAGCCAGTATTTCTCTAACCTTGATAAACACATAGCGAAAGTTCGTTCTGTAAGAGCAGATCTTGACACAAAATTAAGGACACGAACGAACGTGCTCTAAAACTTCAAGATGACCAATAACTATTAAAGATACTTACAGTACAAATTATTTCTTGATACTGTAAAATTACAGCAGTGCTTCTCCAAGTAATAAGATACTAAGTGAGAACTAAACAGATTTTGAGCATTGTATTTAACTGCAAAGGCCACTAAGATCAGTGTATAAGGACTCCATGCCTACTAGGTCCACAGACACTGAATAAAACACTGGGGACCTGGAAACTCAGCAAAGCAGATAAACTGATGCAGCTTTCTGTGCTCGGCATGTCAGATATCACATATGCAAAGGTTAAAAAACTCCACCAGCAACAACAAAATCCTAAGTTTTAAATTACACTAAACTGAAGTTATAGACAATGTTTTAGAGCAGTGGTTAATGCCACAGGCAAAACCTGTTGGGAAATCTTTAGTGGTAAGACCATCTTTCTAGAAGGAAACATAATAAAATAAGCTGTCAAAATAAAAGCTCTACTTTCTCTCCTCCCTCTTTTTTTTTTAAACCTGGAGAAAAACCTGACTATGTCATGTTTTTTTCCTATCAGTTTGGGTCAAGTTCCTAGGTATTACAACATTTGTCCACATGCACTTCATCTTTCCAAAACTGAATAAAGATAGGATTCACTACTGAACTTTAAAAGCCAAAATGAAATAAATTTAAATATTTTCAATCCAAATCCCGAGAGCAAAACATAACTAAAAGTCCAGACAAAGCCAAATCTTTAAATACTTTACCCTATCAAACAACAAATGAAACACACGTCATGAAATACACATTGTGAAATACATATAATGAAATCCAAGATCCTTAACAAGTTCAAACCTATTCTGAAATACACACATTTATATATGCCTTTTTTTTTTACAGAAGTGGAAAAAATCAAGTAAGATCAGCCTTACTTTATATATGTGAAGGGACTGAGGCTTCATTAAAATAAAGAAGGCCTGATATAATTTTATTAAAGTTCTGTGTCATGCACTAGATGGATTTAAAATGTACAAAAGACCTTTTTTTCTTTTTTTTTTTTTAATAGGCTTTTAGGTATCATAACTATTTCCCCTGGCACTAAGAAAAATTACTTCCATTAAAGCAAAATATGGTTTCTTTTCTCCCTATTTCTTTTGCTCTATCAAGTCCCTTCTTTTAAAAAAATTAATCTGCATTTTTAAGTGAGTAATGCTCTTTGTTTTTCTCTCCAGTAATTCATATTCAAAAGTATGATAGTGCATTGCATGAAAGTATCATCTCCATGTTTCCTATGTACTTGCAACTTCCTAGTAATTAGATTATGTTCCATGATTTTGAACTTTTAATAATAATAAAGCTCAAGTGCTACCACTAGCTCACTACACAGATGTTTTCAAAACTTCTGTCAGCATCACTACAAACTTCAGTAAAACTGCCAGATTGGGTAAGTGCACTGCTTTTTCATCTCCTTGCCCAAAAGCACCAGTATTCTGTTTGACTTATGTTTAAAGCCACATTACTGAAGAGTTTAATATTTAAATTATCACTTCTCATATTATCTAGAACTGATGTTATTGATACAGTCTAAAAACAAGTACACTCACTTTTGGTTAGAGACCACTTTCAGACTTACCTCTTTACTCACTTTGCCGTATTTTTCAAAGTTTAGTGGTACTATAGTTAGATGTGGACATAGCCTTTTAGCAATAAATCCAGGCATGGCTGCACGAACACCAAATCTCCTAGCATGGTAATTTGAGGTGGACTTAAGAGAGATTAAGTAAGTTTAGTGTTCAGTAATCAAATTTTTCTTTTAGTATTAAATAATAAAGTTCTAATCATGTATCTCCATACAGAAAAGACTGACAAAGCTAAGAGTTTATATGCATTTTCACTCTCCCTCCTCTTGCCTTTCAATCTGCTTACATACTTTAAATTTTCATTAGTACACTTTTTACTGAAAAATCCAGCTAACATGGTCAAGTCTAAGAACTGCTGTTTCCGTTATTATTTTTGGGTCCTCCACACTTCATATAAAACACTGTCATTATATTTATGCTACTATTTTATGGTTTATTAGGCTTAAGATTAATGTAATTGATTTCTGTATTAGTTTAACATGCAGCCTTACCAACATACTCATCGATCCCACTGCTATAGGTTTTTCCTTCAGCTCTGGATTGTCTCTCATTTCCACAGCTGCATAGAAGGCATCCATGTCAATGTGTACAATTGTACTGCTAAGGTTACGACTCCGTTCCAGTTCTATCACAAGTTTGTCCACCTGAACAAAATAAATGAGTAATTGAAGTACTGCTAACCTGGCAGAAGTGCAACAGTATAGATGATCCTAAAAACTCAAATGCATCTTGCATATAGTTAAAGAAAAAAACCTCAAAAAACCAAATCCCCACCAAACCAATACCAACAAAAAAACCCCAACAAAGCTTTGGATGAAACTTGCTTTCAGAGAGAATGTTACTGCAGCAATTGGTACAAAAAAAACCCCAAAACCCTGTGGAAGGAAACACAGCTGTTGTGGTTTAGCCCCAGCTGGCAACTAAGCTTCTGCAGCCCCTTACTCATTCCCCCACGGTGGAAGAGTCAGAAGAATAAAAGTGAGAAAATTTATGGGTTGAAATAAAGACAATTTATCACAGAAAGCAAAAGCTGTGCATGCAAGCAAATCAAAATAAGAAATTCATTCACTGCTTTCCATGGGCAGGCAGGTGTTCAGCCATCTTCAGGAAAAACAGCTTAATCACACAGTAGAGTTACTTGGGCAGACAAATGCCATAGCTGCAAAAGTCTGTCCTTCATTCATCTACACCCCACTTTGTAGGCTGAGCATGATGTTATATGGTCTGGAATATCCCCATTGTCAGCTGAGGTCAGCTGCCCTGGCTGTGTCCCGTCCCAGCCCTTGTACACCCCCACTCTCCTCATTGGTGGGGTGGTGGGAGGAGCAGAAAAGGCCTTGGCTCTGTGCAAGTGTTGCTTGGCAATAGCTAAGCATCTCTTTATTATCAACACTACTTTCAGCAGAAATCCAAAACACTGCCCATGCCAGCTGCTGTGAAGAAAATTAACTCTATCTCAGCCAAAACCAGCAGAAAACCCCACCCACCAAACAACAAAACCCCACATGACAAAAAAAAAGACGTATCTGATTCAGACAGAAACTAAGACCCTTGAAAATGAATTTTTACTTAAAGCACTTAGTTTTAGAAATACAAGTTATTTGAAAAAAATGAAAACGTGCTAATAAAGAATTTCCAACTTTCCTAAATAAAGCTATCACACTTCAAAAAATTGGCCTAGAAGGGCGAAGAGGAGACCAGCAGCTCACAGGACACATCCATCTATCTCGTCTTGTCAGAAATAAGGTCTCAAACACACCTGTTCACTTACCACAAAGTAAGCTACTGCCAATCCCTCAATAAAATTCCTCAACTTTTTTTAAAGGAACCCATACCATATAAGGCTATACTGCTAGTAAAACTACAAATGATTTAAAGAATAGCCTATACACAAAGTGTATTTCACTCCAAATGTTAAAGAAGTGTGTTTACTAGTAGACCGCGAGCAGTACTGCTTCATCAGCTCCACAGTGTTGTGAGGAAGAGATTTGATTGTGCTTAATTTGCTTTATTTTTAAAAAAAGTCATGCAGATCACTTGCTTGTTCCTGAAATACTGTTGACCTATGAATGAGGTATGAGCTGTGCCGTCAAGAGAAAATGTAAGTGAAATATTTGACATGGGATTTTTAAGGCCTACTGATTTAAGATGACTATGCTGGCAGTAGCATCACACATTCTAGAAGAGAAAACACAGGAAAAAAAAAAAGATTGTGCTATCAAAATAAGACTATCTAACTACAGTGATGGCAACCTCAGTCTACACAACCAAAGGCTGGTACTGCCAGTAAAAAATCCCGATGGGCATAATAGAGCAAGAAACGGAATTAGCAAAAAGGAATCAAAGTTACACTTTGCTTGCAGGCACAAGGACACACACTCTCATGACATCAGGGTACCAGTACAGAAATGTCTCTGAACTGACTATAATGCATTTATGGTCCTGGAGAGGAATGTTTACATGCAATTTTCATGGTTCTTCTCTTTTTTATTTCCCTCGACAGAGCTGCTTAATAAAAAAACATAAAAACCTTATCCACAAGAACCATCTTTGAGCTCAAAACACTTGAACCAAGGCAAGAGAGCTTGGAATGTTCTAAATAATTGCTGATTAATGATTTACAAAGTCTTTTCTTCGTTTTTTTCCAAGTTGCTTTGAGGGATGAAATGCTGGACCAGGGCCTTAAACTAGGCTACTCAACACATAAGAGAACAGTATGTTTGGTCTCTGAGGCCGAGAAAACAAGTTCAGACAAATTAAAAGCACAAGGCGGAAGCCATTCAAACTAACAAATGAACAAAGTGAGGTATTTACATAATTTCCATTATATTACTAATTCACAAGGATTCATGTCACGCTTTAACCATCAAAAGCATCCTTATTTTAAATTCTACTTCACAGATGATTTTCAGGTTGCTCCCAAATTCAAATTGTTTAATTAATACCGTCAATTGCTGCTCTAGTTGCATAACATTCGTATTTCAATTTATCATATTTATAACAAACTTCTCTTCTGCTTTTTCTCCCCATATATATTGCTAACATCATACTTACTGATCAGCTAACATGCACATCTAAAGAATGAAGCAATATTACATTAAACTAATAAAAAATACAAAAAGATTACTCTTCAGCAAAAGCACCTGGTACAAGTAATAGGCCAAAACAAAATACAACCAGATCTACTCAGAGAATTCTGGCCACCTACAAAACCTCTCCTTAAAATTTATTGAGTAATTCCTTAGATGCAAGACAAGCTGACAAGTTTTAAAAAGCTGCTTTCAATTATCCTTTGTAAAATAGAAATACTTTTTTATATATATTCCCAAGCTAGATTAAAAAAGAAAAAAACCCAAAAAAACCCCAAAATACCAACAAAACAACAAACCAAAAAAAGCCCAACTAAAAAGTACAAATTATATTTAGAAGTTTAATTTTCTTCATAGCAACTTTTAGACAATTTGAAGAGTAACTTCTCCTTTTTTCTTATTCCATGGTAGAATATACAAATTTTCAAAGCAAGACAGAAAAGCCAGTAGAAACAAGACAATGGTAACGGTTTACAGAATAAACATCTGGGATAAACCCAACATGGATGAAAAAAAACAGCAAACATCAGTACAGCAGTTTCCAAATCTGGTAGCAGCTGTATACTTTTTAATGTATTACTATTTACTGTGGAATCTCAAGGAGTTCCACACATTCTAATGACAAAAAAGATAGCATTATGTTGCAGATTCTACATTTTATGTATATTACTGTTTCCACCATTTAACCAGGATTTTGTTCAAAAGCCCAGTCAGTGGAGACATTTTTGTTCGGTTTTACCTTACATACTTAAATCAATTGCCAGCTTACGAAACCATACCTGAGCCTCTAACCATTCTACAAACAAGACTTAATCCACAGATGAGAACATGCAGTGTTCATAGAGGTACGTATACATTTCTAATTCCAGAATAATTCCCACTTAAAATTTTAGGAGAACAGGTTCTCTTATCAGAAGGTAGTGCTAAAAAGAAGAGTTAAAAACTCAAGAGATAAGAACAATAGAGAAGATGATAATAAGAATTGCCTATATCCATAACTGAATGGAGCTGATTAAACAATACACAGCAATTATTAAGAAAAACCAACAAGACAAAGATTTATAAAGCGAAAGGTCTGCAAAGGAAGCCTGGGGAGATGTAGCTGACAGGTAAGTAACAGAAAAAGGGTGAGGTATTTAGAATATCAGATATAGAGAGAGAAGACTGGTTCCAAGTCCACTAATTTCAGTGAAGACTATGGGACAATGACTGCTTTGGAAAGGGGACTGATGGTAATCTGTGGATGTGGGACGAGAAAGGAAAATTCAGGATGTGATAAATTAAAAGAAAGGAGAGGAAAGAGCAAAATGGTCAGAATTTGTGATAGGAGAATGAGGGCAACAACAATAATGAACCAGAGTTTACGTGCATACAGGGAATAGAACAAAAATCCAAGGTTTCAAAACGTTTTTATAGCAGCAAAGATCTAAAATTAGCCAGCAAAAAAGTGTGTATACTATACCCCTCTAATGACAGTTTTCATGCGGTATGACAGCTGACTTTACAGTTTATCTATTGGAAATAAAGATGACTGCTATTTCAGCAAGCAGCATTAAGACTTCAAACATGGAATTTGAAACTTGGGTCCAAGTAAGACACATATGAGAGAATTTATCTCTTTAAGTTTCTTTTTTCTTCTATAGAAAGCAGTTTTCATAAGAAACATTAAAAGACTATAAAACTATGTTGCAATATCAAGGAATCAAGTTCTGAAAAAGACAACATGAAGGTAGACAAAGCAATATAAATTTCTTAGCTCTACTATGTGCACTAAATATTCTCTCACTACATAACATACAATAATATTATTTATAGGATTTGCGTCATTCATGTAATTCATTTTATAAGAAAGACTATTCTCTGTAAAATAAATAGTTCTCTGGTGAAGGTAGGATGGAAATAGAAGTATTTTCTCTGTAATTAAATCACTTAAAAACTACCTTAGTTAACTAAAAAAAAACCTGGACAAGCAGAGTCATAACTAATCCATGTTAAAGATACACTAAAAACAATTGTGGCATATAGACTTACAACCAACTTTTGAGAGGCACTCAGAAAAGTTTGCCATTCTGGGAACACATTTGAAACACTGGCATCTAAAGTAAGGAAGTGATTTGCAAATCTGAAATGAACAAAAAAGGTTGTATACCAAAAAAAGCTCAACCTCTAATTCTCACAATGGCACTGAATGGATGTGTTTAATCTTCATGTGCTTCAGCTCCACATCTACAAACCAACCAAATATCACTCTACTTTACTGGAATATTGCAAGAATTAAGAATTCACAACACATGGTATACAACTTAAAAAACTCTATTAGGAAATCAGTAATTCTGCATTCAAAACTGGATTAGACTAGAGTTCAACAAATAAAGCTTGGGGCCACCCATTGAACATTGAGGACAACAGAAAATATTGAATAATATCTCCCTCAGTGAATGCTGTCTGCAACGCGCACTGAATAAAACAGGAATCCTGTTAAGGAAAACTAGCAAGCAATCATTTAATTACAGACTGAATCACAGCACAAATGAAAATGGAAAGGAATTCAGCTCCTACAAAGAATTTTAATTCTGTTGTGCTTAGTAGTGTTTGGTGCGCAACCTTTCTTCTAAGGTTTCGTACACTGTAATACCTTGGAGACTATTAGCATTTGAAAAGAGAAATAGCCTCTTCATCTGTCTAGTTCAGGACACTGTCCTGTCAAGTACAAGACACTTGTATTTCTTGTGACTGCTTACTATGATTTTTCAATAATTAGCTTAAAAAGGCATCAATTATATTCAGAATTGTTGACAACTGTGATCTTTCTCATTCCATTGCAGGCCACTGAATGCAAATATATGTAAATTCTAAACCCAGTAGTGATATGATACTTATTAGCAAAGTATTTTGCAAATCTTTACATAAACCATATTGAAATCACTTTAAACTGATCAGACTTGGAAGACCAGGAATTAATTTGTTTCATTTTACCCATTTAGAGAACATTTCAGAGTAATTTTACAAACTATCCTTCTAGCAAGTTTTTATTACAATGACACCATCAAAACATTGTGCACTTTTCCTTGTATGTCTAACAACAAAATGGTAGTTTTGTGCCTATTGCAGAATTTAATGCAATAAACCAGAACACACCAAAATGTTTATGATCCAACACTTGCTCCAATAAATCTTTAGAAGATTAGTACCTGCAGCTGTGCTTTCAAGAGCTGTTGTGTTGTAATTTTCTCTTTTAGCTGCATCATTTTTTCAATTCGTTGGTTAACTTGTTGATCTTTCTTAAGTTCATTTTCATAAAATCTAGAACCCTGAAAGAAAAAAAAAATCACAAAAACACTATGTTTTTCTTTTTGTCTTTCTCTTGTCTTTAAGCAACCACATTGGATCTTTAAATACAGAAAACATAAAACACAGAAATGGTTTCTAATGTATGCTTTGGATTTTTATATAAAAATACAATAAAACGACCACTGGTTCTTTACATCTCTCTCTTCAAATGACACACATATATTTCTCCTGCTCAAATGAGTTTAAGGGACTATTTAGAGAACTTAGTATGTTTATTCAGTCTAACACTTGACAATAAAAATTTAAAAAGAGTACCTAAAAGTCAAACTATTCTTCGCAACACCCCCAAGGTTTGGAGTACAAAACTCTAATAAAAACTTATTTAAGTTTTTTATTATTAAGTTTTTCAGACTTCCACATAGCTTAATACATACGGAAATATATAATGACATTGCATAAGTCAAATCCACTTGTAATGTTGAGTATTTTGTTGGCCATTAATCTTGAAAGACACTGCAGAATCAGAAGCTATTTGGAAGAGGACAATGAAAACCAAACGGGTATAAAAAAGCCCTGTTGCTCTCAAATATGTAATTGCTCCTTCAAAAAAAGGCATGAATACAAGAAGATGTAATGAAAAGACGATAATCACGTACAGAATGTATAATGTGACTTCACCTCCTGACTCATAACAAAGAATGGAGGGCATACAATGAAGTAGAAAAGATAAAGATTCAAAACTAGGAAATAAAATACTTCTTTTGCAACATTTCTTCACTTATAAGTGAAATAATATTTGCAAGAAAAGGCTTTTGTTGAACTACCTGGTAAAATCTGCAAAAATGAACAAATTTTTAGATCAAAATGTCTGACTACCAAACTGTCACTGATACCAAGAATTCAGCCATAGTCAAGTCAGATTCAGGCATTTATACAAAGAGCAAAAATATTCACTCTTACAATAATTATAAAAAAGATGAATGGCAGGGCTGTAATATGTCATGTAATGTTTCATTAGGAGAAATACCTAATTAGAACAAATTAGGGCGTGTTTTCTTTGACTATCAGATTTGCCTTTCATCTTTTCTTCCCTATGCCATCAAATATGACTTGTTGAGACTCATTTAAAGAAATGAGTACCAAAATGTAGGTGTGGAAAGCAACCCAATATATTACTAAGTTTTTTTATTATTAAGTTTTTTACATCTCTTGCAGTATTTCACAGCTGGAATCTTGTTGCAATACAGCTGTGGGTAGTGTCTGTAGGTGTCATTTTAAAGATTATAAAAAAGCTTAAGGAAAAGAATCAGTGCTTCTTTTTGGATTTCTTGACGTGTATTTGGCATTTATAAACTCTTGCACTTTTTTGACAGAAATATATTCTACTAGTTAGAAGCCTGTATGTCAGTTTTGAAAGCCTATTTTACAGTTCATTCTATTCTGTACCAAGAAATGAAAAAGTAATTGCTATAACAAAATAAGTTATGTAAATATCATTATTTGGGATATGTCTGACAAAGTACTGTTTTCAAGAAAGAGTGAACACAGTAAGTAGAAGAAACATCTAATCAATAAGGAGCTTGATAGCATATAAAATATCATCAATGTGAAACTGCAAGGAAAAAAAAAGTTCATTAAATAAGAACCGTTTGCAGCATGTTTTCTCCTTCCCTCTGCCCCACCCCTGCAGATCACCACAGAGCGATAGCAGTCAACACAGAATTCACAAGGAAAACATCAAAATACATAATCTCAGACCATAGTGACACCAAATAAAATAACACACTTGTGCAAGGAAAAGTAAGAAAACCCTGAGTTGCTCAGATAAAGTGCTATTCCAATATTGTTCTATACGAACTCTACAGTAACAACCAGGATTACTAATATTTCAGTGGTTTGTAGATTTGAGGGCCTCTGTGGATCTTTACAAAGCTGCAGACTACTGGCCACCTCTCTTGAACACTGAGAAGACAGTCACAAAGACAGGCAGTAGCACAAAGAAATTCTACTGAAAGTACTACACAAACTTGATTACATCACGTTCATCAGTTACAGGAAGGTGACCAAAAGAAGTAAATCTGCTTGGCTGATTAATGATGGGGTGGGCAAAAGGAATGGAAAGGGGGAGAAAAGGAGGAAGCTGCAGCCCTCATAATTACCTCTGGAAAATGCTGTGATATTTATGTACTGCTTTGGACAAAAAGGGAGCACTTAAGCATATACTCATTTGTACTCTTCCATGTCCTTGTGGATGAATCCAACAATACCCTACAGCACGCTAAACTATGGTCCCTCCCCGTCCTTCCCATATACGAATTTCTTCTAAGAAGACGGCATCCATATACATATGTGAGGGATAAAATTTGGGGAAGGGAGGAAGAGAGCCTTATAATACTGGACCACAGAAAAAGCACTAGGAAAAAAGTAATCAAACCAACCTTAGTAGCTTCCATGATGATTTTATTGATTTTCTCCTTATCCAAACCCTGCATTCCAGCTTTGTTATCATTAAGGCCCATTCTGAGTAGAACTCCATCATTGCAAGAGCTGTTGGCAACTTTTTTCATGTCGTCCATTGTACTTCTGGAAAACAAGTACCTGTTTTACAACTTAATATCTGAAAAAAAAAGTAATCAAATATTTATGTTCCAACTGAACAATAACAATAATTATATTTTGGAATTCATTTGCTTTATTTATTGAATAAACATTTTATACTTATTCAGAAAATAACATACTTATCACAAATGCGAAGACTTGTATTCCTGCAAAGTGGCTGACCTGTCACACTCACCACATAAAACTACCTGTAACTCTATCGGTGTTTGGAGACAGTAAGACTCTATTTTTTAATTAAATTAAAACCATTTTCTTTCAAAACCTCCCTTACAGAAATAACTGAGCACAAACCAACCTCAGGTAAAGGCTAGTACCTTACATATGAACACGATATTTATGCCTGTACATCATCCTGTCAGATGAAACATTACTGCCTTAAACACAAAATACTTCTCACTGTGACATTAAAAGAAAAAAAATTGCATATTTTTAAATTGAAGAAAACCACTGCTCATTTGGTCATCATCTCTACTTGAGACAAGCTGTAGAACCCCTTCCAGTAATTTCCAGATCAAATTCAGAACTTCTGTTTGTGTCAAAGCTCATCTTTTAAAAACAGATGGCTTCAATTAAAAGTTTTGAATAAAACCCTAATTCAGAGTAAAATTCATGTACTCTTTTTTTGCCATTAATGTGTTGAGCCATGGTATCCAAACAGTGGAACTTAACAAGCCTGTATTACTCAACTACAGCCATCAGTAATTTCTTATACATGCAGATACTTCTGATATGTGAACTTCTGACATCTTCCCTTGTTCTTTATGAAAGTAAATTGCTGAATCCTCAATAGGTTCTAATTATATGGTAAACTGTTTAGTTATTAAATTGGTCTCAAAAAAATAAAGAAAGCAAATTTCATCTTATGTAGCATGAACTGATGGTCTTATTTTTGCCTGATTCAAACAAGCAGACTCATAGAATAGTGAGTTGGAAGGGACCTTTTAAAGGTCACCAAGTTCAATTCCCTGCAATAAGCAGGGACATTTTCAACTAGATCAGGTTGTTCAGAGCCCTGTCCAACTTGACATTGGATGTTTCCAGCAATGGGGCATCCACCACTTCTCTGGGCAACCTGCCCCAGTGTTTAATCACTCTCACTGTAAAAAATAGCTAATCTTAACCAACCTTCCTCAGTTTAAAACCATTGCTCCTTGTCATATTGCAACAGGCCCTGATAGAAAGTCCAAGTGTGACAATGACATAAATTATTTAACATGTATTCATTACCAAAAAAGCATACAGAAATAATTTCTTCCTACCCCAAGTCACCGACTCATAAACTACTTCAGTTTTATGTCATGCAGAATGGACATTCACTCCTCAACTTTATGCTGCTCCCTGTGACAGGAACCCTTCCTATTTGGAGAAGCCCCACCCTTTCAGGCAAATACAGCAGCTTTATTAAACAATCACAAATTACACAAATCTAAGAGCGTGTAATTTTTCCTTTAAATGCTACTTTCCCATGCCAGCATTTAAGTGGGCCTCATTAGCGACTAAACATAAGAAGGTCATTACATATTTTTGCATTTAGAGATGAATTTCTGTTATTAAAGAACCACATGAGTAACTTTTAAAAATTAATGATGGCAATGTTCATATTTTCCTGAAGTTCTTCTACTGAAACATACTAGCCAACTGAAGTCAAGATATTAAGAAAAGCCATGTTTACAAAAAAAGTTCTGTCAAAAATATCCAAATTTTAATCATATGCCATTAATTCAGATCATTATTTATGTTGTCTGCTGAAAAATGCAAGCTCAGTTACATAACGCTGTGTTTATATACAGTGTGTTGTATTAAAAAGAACAGAAGTTGATGTAGAGACCCGAACTCTTCTCTTAACCCTTTAGTAGCACTTGAGCTTCTGGAAATAGGAGTGGCTTCATAGTTCTTACGTGTATTTATAAAATAAAAGACTGCAATGCTGAACATCTTCATAA
The DNA here is from genome assembly GCA_013397725.1 of Rhagologus leucostigma. NCBI lineage: Eukaryota > Metazoa > Chordata > Aves > Passeriformes > Rhagologus > Rhagologus leucostigma. The sequence continues at coordinate 94,117 of VZTD01005398.1, read as the reverse complement.
ATTTTTCAGCTACAGTAGGACAATCTCTTACAGTTAACATACACATTTATCAGACCAGGTTTGCTAAACTTCAATCAAAGGAAAAAGCACTGCATCCCAAACAACATTCCAAACTTCATCTCATGGTCATAAGCACACCTGTATCAACTAGCTCCCAGTAATTCCATTGTTACTGGCAACCTCTAGTAAGTAATGGGCAACATTTCCAAGAAATACTTCCATCAAAGTAAATATCCCTCCACTATTCTCCCTGCTTCTTTTATCACTCATTGCCTTCAAGAAACAGGAATGAACACAAGATTGCTTCCATTTTCCTATTCTAGTATTTTCAAAATGTTTTTAGCTGTTCCTTATTCCTCAAAGTGTCTTTCTCCCTAGCATGTACAAATCTTTCCCCTTCCTCATTCAGAGCACTCTTAAAGTCTCAGTTCATGGCAGAGGCTTAAAAACTAATAATGTAAGTCAAAAGCAAGTCTTCTCTATCTCATTGTTATGTAACCAACAGTTAAAAAAATTTACCATGATGATACCAGTGATGGAAAAAATAATTGTCTTCATAAAGTCTCATAAATGGTGATCACCTGGTGTATTTTATCTTTTGATCTTATTGAACAAAATACATTGCTAGTCCCAGAAGAGAAAAGGTATAAATATCAAATAGTACCTCAGCAGAAATACAGAAGAAAAAATTTATCTTAGGACATGACATTAGGTCTCCATCAGAGCTTACAGGTGTATAGAAGTGAAAACATGAATAACAGGGGATACAGTTTCCAGCTGCTTAATATGAAGAGAACCTGAACATTATCTTGGTTTCAAACTAACAGGTCTGAAAAAAAATCCATAAAATATTTAACATATTGAAATGAATCACAATAGCTACAATAAGACAACTGATATTGTACTGTCAGATAAGACCAATGGTCATTTGCCATACACGAAAATGAAAATATTTAAATGTAACAGAGAAGCAGCAGAGTTTTAAACTGTGCAAAATGTGAACAAAATGTCAATGTAGAAACCTAGTAACTGTTTCAATTAGGCTAGAGAAAACACTGAACTTGTGACACAATCTTATATATTGTTTTGCTAAAAAAACTTGGAAAAAGTGGGTAAAGGACTAGAATCTAATGAAACAGTCTACACAGAGTGACATACTTTTGGCATGCTGTCACCTCAAGAAGTTGTTGCAAGACTGAGTTGCTTCCTCTAATAGAAAACATGACATCTCTCTCAGTATTATACTGAGCAAGTAGGTGTGAAACCAGAGAAGTCAGTGAAGGCAGTCTGCAATAATATACTACCCTATTATTCCTGTGATTGGGAAATGACCAGAAGCAGGAAAATCACATGTAAGTGGAAGGCAATAACTTTCAAATTGCAAAGGAAGGACTTCTAAAGATAAAGACTTTGGCAGTGAATGTCAACACTTAATGTAAAGCAAACCAACAAACAAAAAAATTGAGAGGAATCACAAAATACCGTTACCGCGCAGAAAGTTTTATGAGTAAGGTGGGATGCCAACAAATGGAAAAAGATCACTAATAAAACTGTAATCAAGCTCTTCTAGAAGCAGGCACAGAAACTCAACTGAACTGGTAAGACCGGGTTATACAGTATCTGAAAGTGTCAGGAGATTGAAACAGCAATAAAATTAGAGCAACAATTTAATTTCAAGTGCCTCTACCTTCATTCAAATTTAGCATTTTTTTAACAGTTGACTGAACCAACCTAAAGGAAATTGCTTGTATTTGATCCTGTGCCACTCCTCTAACCTGTCTTCATTAAAAATCCTCTAATTCCAGCAATAGAAACTCTATATGCTGTGTGAAAAGTTAAATGCCTTTATATTACAATTTCCATATAATAAAATAAAGCAAAATATACAAAATATTTCTAAGAATATCAGTTCAGTGGACGTAGTGTTATTATGTACATTATTAATACTTGCAAAGTATGTTAACAGTTTGTCTTTTGTTAACAGTGTTAACAACGTGGGAAGAAATACTAAGACTGGAAAATGACACCAGTATGGAACAGCTTGAAAAATAATTTATTTGCATACTGAGTTATTATTTAATGCATGTAAGTTGTGTACCTGTCCTCATAAATAAAACAAATTCTGATATCTTTGTTATGACAGACGCTCATGACAATGGGAGGTGCAAAGCAGTCACTAAGATACATAGCTATCTACTTAGCCTAGAGCCCAAAAGCTAAACATAGGAATGAAAACATATAGTACAGACATAAAGGACCATCTTTTACATCCTAATTGTCCTGAGTAAGTCTTCATGGTATGTAAAAAAAATTTAAATAAACGTTTCAAATAGCAACACAAATATTAGAGACTCTTTCCCAAATGATTTTTTAATTATTATCTTCAGGACAGCTAAAACAAGGATCTAAACTACATATTTTTCTTAACTTCTGTAAAATTCATAAAAGCCTCCAACAACATTTCATCAAAGTCTGATATATCATTTACTGTAGCAAGAGCCTAAAATAGACTTCCTATTTTCTCTCAATTAAAATATTCCAGAGATTCCTTTATTTAAACTCTCCCTTTATAACTTCAGCAAGAACAAAGGAAAATTATAACACCTAACTTGATCTGCAAATGTAGAGAATGGATAAAGCAATAGCTTCTGGAATCCTGCCATTACATAGGCTACATTGGAAGAAAACCAGTATTACCCATCATTTCAATGACAAGGTCAAGGTGTTAATAGTTCTGTAAAATCATTGAAAGCACAGCAATTATAAAGTTAGGACTTCATCCACCTTTGACCACAAAGAATCACTCCTCAGGGTTTTGGCAAAAATCAAGTGTGGTATAGTACAGATCTCCACGTCCAAAAGTTACATGCCACTAAAGTTAGGACTATACCAAAAATACCAGAGAGAAGAAAAAGACAGAAAAAAACTTCCTGTCAAATATCCCAAGTCTTTTACTTTTCTCATGGTAACTTAAAAAATGACCCATTATCAAAATCTACTAAAGTTTTGGAGCTACTGCAACTGTAGGTAGAAAAATTTCTTCCTTAAAACAATTAAGATAATCACATCCATGTAGAAGACAGTTGTGAATAATGTGAAACTCCTAGAACACTTCTTAAGCTCCTGAGTAACACTTCATAAGATCCTGAAAAGCCAAATATTAAATAATCCAGCTCTGTTATATCTCCAGTAAAAGGGCAATTCAGTAGTTTAAGACTCAAAACACCCAATTTCAGTTACATCAAACACTTTGCTAGGCCATCACCTCACGACAAACAACTGCGCCAATCAAAAACCCCATAAGCCAAAACAACATGAATAAAATAAGTAAGCTGGATAAGTGCATTTTCCTAGTGAGAATGCTACCAAGAAAAAACTTACTAATAAGCATTCTTTGCAGCAACTTTCTTTTATATTGACATGGAATTCAGCCTAGCACGGTAAACAGGTTCCTCTACCAAACTCCTTAAACTAATGGGCAGTTACTGTTCTACATCTCAAACGGGACAGCTCATATTTACCTGTTTGCAAAACCTTTTGGTTTATATAAATGTAAAATATAAAAGCTACACCAAAGACACTATGTAGAAAATTACACACACACTGAATGAAAGTATAAGAAATCAAGTCTTTAAAAACAAACAGACAAACCAACTACAAAGTGCCAACACAAACAATAAATTAAAACAAACAAACAACCTAAGGAAGATTGTTTTGACAAGAGATGTGGAACGCTGTTACACTCTGCTATAAGTGAATAGGGATACTCTGAGAGAGAAATGAAATTCACTTGTACCAAAGACTATACTTCACAAGTAAGCCTAAAATAATTCATCTACTTCATTACTTTTTGCCAAGCATTTACCAGTACAAGAAGAACAATGAACTGAAAAGTGATATGCAAAACAAAAAAGCCATGCAGACTGATTCAAGGGTAACTCTCACTCCCAATCTTTTAAATGTCTCCTTTGCCCTGTGTGAAATGATTGCACGGGAAGCCACTTCAAAACAAAGCTTCTGGGTACTACTGAAACAATACTGTAAGTAATAAATAAGAGAGACTACATGAGACCTTCCCAATAAGGCCAGAACTCATCAAAATAAGCATTTTTAATGGACAACACTTAGGTTTTACTCCAATTGCTGATTTAGATTGGACTCATAGCCATGTACTACACTTCTTATTCCACTCACTGCAGAGAAATATCTTCATCCATGCTGCGCATGCAATACATGCATTGTTACATAACTAAAACCCATCTAACCCACCTTGGTAAAGAAAATCATGTACCCATAGTTAGGTTCCTTGAACAATAGGTTTCCCAGAAATGCATTGCTTTATTACTTGAATTTCTAAGATAATAACAAACATAAATTCAACAAACTAGGAAAATTCAACCCTGCTAGAATATTTTCAACATTTCTGATATTTCAAAGGTCACACTGCAAACTCCAGCAGTGATTTTATTTCATACTACTTGATTTTTCCATTACTTGGATAAGGATGTTATCCCAAAACACTAACATTATATTAATCATAGAATATCCTGAGTTGGAAGGGACCCACAAAGAACATCAAAGTCCAGCTCCTGGACTTGCATAGGACAACTCCAAGAATCACACCATGTGCCTGAGAGAATACATACGTATATAAAGTATGCATATTGCATAATTTCAAAAAAGAAGTGCACCTGTCTTTTGTAAGCATTCATTTGGCAAGGAAACATTCTGGCTGACTGGATCAAATTTAGCAAACTCTTTAACTCTCATTTCCTGTGAAAACATGTTCCTCTGATAATGCTTTAAGTATCAGTTGCTCTGAAGTCTTTCTCAGCAGGCAAATCATCACCAAAGACATGTTCAAGGAAGCACATCAGACTGTCCTTCTAACTATCTGCTCAATTCCTTTTAGCCACAGTGGGTTTGATTTTTACTAGAGACTTGGTTTCTGAACAGCTCTGAGAAGAAGACTCCTGTCAGTTCTAATCCGGTAGTGATTTACGAGAAAAGAACTGGCAGAAGGAACTGCACGAGTGTTGTCAGCATTTAATACATATACATTTAACATACATGGTGTTAACCACATAGATTCCCAACTAGTGCATTCAAAACTGCTACTGTTTCACTAGTCTTTCTCTCTCAAAATATAATACAAACAAGTTCCTTAGAAAAAAGAATCTTCCAATAAAGATACAGTATCTTTACAAATGCAATAAGCCAGAATACATGATAAATTAATACTGAACAGAAAACTGGACAAAATTAATGGAAGTGAAAATTCCAAATGCTCAAGCTGACACAGATGAATGAGACTACTTTTACTTTTACTGACTCAGCATTTTACAAAAACATAGATCCCATACAAGCACCTGGAATCAGCCCTGAAAAAAACAAGGTCCTAGAATTATGTCTTCTGTATACTCACTGACTTTAAGATGTAACAAATTACAGACAAATCCATCCTTTAAAAATTAAATAATTCACACAAAGTAAACAGTTAATAAAGACTACTTCTGACAATGCTCAAAAATAAATGTCGAAATATTTTATGCCATTCACCAAACGGTCTGAATAATTCTTTGCTTATGTGAGGAGTGACACAAGTAAAACCAGTGGAATAGTCATCCTCTATCAATTTTCTGTAGGCAAGATGCAATGCAATTCTGTTCTAAATTCTGCTTTCAATTTCTCTGTCAGAAAGTCCTCATGTCTTTAGAACATCTAAGTTTATTCGAAGGGCAAAGAACATGGTATCTTCTTCTGTCTCTGTTCAGTATTTTACAGGAAGTTTTCAACTCAAAGATTTATCTCAAGTCTTTAAGTTTTCCTTGCACTTCTACATTACTGAAAACAAAGGCTTTAGCAGCTTAATCCTTAAAGAAAATAATGAAGGAACTGAACATTCATCAGTAAAAACAACAGAGGTAGTGCAGTTATCTGCAGCCTGGCTTTTACAGACATGTTTAGTGCCAACATTCACATAAGGTTTCATATACAATTTGTTTAATTTTTTTTTTTACTTAGAAATAAAAGCCTAATACAGTGACTCACAGAGAGCAAAACTGTTTTAGAATAAAGTGTCTGAACCATTAATATTTCTGAGCCTATGCTATTAGTTAATATGCTGTTGCAGAACAAAGCTCCTTTAAGGATCCTCTTAAGAAAAAGTCTTAAATTTCAAAACAAACATAATGGTAAGAATGAACACACCAATAAGTAATGTTTTAAAAGAAAGTGACTGTTCTTAAATCAAAATCAACACCCTAAAATAGAAGGTATGGCAGTGGAAAGAAGATATACAGAAAGAGAGATGAAAAAAAGAAAGGTGTTTATAAAGTTACCCACTTGACAGTGCTTATTATGACTGCCATCCCTAGAAGTAAAATTCAACATCCCCCATTTTTGTACTACAAGTAGTATATCAGCAATACAGAACACTGTCTGCTCCACTGTAATAAAAAAGGTGATGACTATTTCCACTTTAAAAAGTAATTTGTAAACTTCTTGCAATCCCTAAGACACTAGAAGGGAAACACACTGAGTACAGGGGCACTTGCTATGAAAGAACAAACACAGCAATGAAGCACAAAGTAAAGGTTCAGTAGAAAAGGTATAGAAGGAGTTAGAAAGGAGTAAGTGCATCAGGATACTAGTATGATTTTCTCCATTTCCCATGCTTTGGTTTGTATCCTAGATCGGTCTTGGCACAGGCAAACCAGACTGTTTTCCAACTATACACAACCAGAAGACTGCTCTTCCAGAGCACACCCGCTAAACAACAATTGTTATTGTAGGTGCCCTCCAAGGGATCAAACTACTGTAGTCTGAAAAAAACACCTCTCAAAGTATGTGTAAGAAGAACTTAAAGTCCTCAGCACCAAATCTTTCCTTTACAAATCTACTCCCACTGTATCCTATGCTTGCTGATACAGATATGGCCCGATCTCCTTAAGAGCAACAGACAATATGTTACGCTTTTAAAAAACGGTCAGAACTTTAGAAAGAAGGGGTAATTTACACAAGGTATTCACAATCCCAATACAGCTTTTGGAAGAACATAAACTGGTAACATTTTGTTGAAAAACAAGATACATTAGGAGCATGTGACAGACTTAAACAAAAATCTATTACCTAGCACAGCCAATGCATTATATGAAAAGTTGAAAAGGCAAACCTTTTAGCATCCAGTATGTTTTCGTTTAAAGTTTGTACTATGCTAGCCACAATCAATAATCCAAACAAACACTCTCTCAAAAAAAGGATGGATATGTTTGTTGAACAACCTGAAAAAATACCTACCCAAAGCATTTTTAGTTTATAACGATTGAGTTAATGTTCCGGAGGGGAAAAAAACAAAAGCAAGCTACTTCTGTAACTAAATGAATAGTTTTAGATCAAAAGCATGACACGGAATGTCTGTGTACACACCACTGCCACTGCTAAAAGGACTTGCTTAGACATGTCTCTCCAGTTCCTGCTCCTGAAAAGAAGTTCATTCAGAGTTTAACTGGGAAAACACAACTGGTTTTACAGGTGATGCCACTTAACTTGAACAACATATTACAGAGAAGAACTATAAATTATTCGCATACATATCAATACTTACAAAGCTTGCTTGACAAATACAGCACATTGAAACCAACGCTAAGGAGAAAAAATTTCACTTGGTTTCTTCCCAAACACGTAGTGAATCAAAGAACATTGTTTTCTGGCAACATTTTATATATTAGAAAATTGTCTAAAGTAGCACCCACAGTAGACTTCTGCAAAAGTTTTTTCCTGTGCATCACAGTGATAACACAAATATTAAGATGTCTATGACGATTCTTTACTTCTAATAGTTTAGGACAATGATGCTGCCTTTTGAATCATCCTCAGTTCTGCATTCATTGTAAATATCTTTATAGCTGAGACTCTGAGCAGGTACAAATATTATTTACCTTTTAGCTACTATATATAGAGAATACATGTAAGCAGTTGTGTCAGTGCTCTTTCAAAAAAATAATAAACCCTCAACAGAAACTTTTGAACAGCCTAACACGGGAAAATTACACAATGATTTGCCATAAGGAGGAAGTCAGAGAAAATAGAATTGTGCAGCATTGCTCTTGCAAAATAAACAGAAGTTTATCTTCCAAAACTGAAACTTCCTCAACCAACACTCCTCAACACACTTTTCCCCCACCCAAGATATCACGAGAAAGGATATGAGTTAGTACAAACCTTAAGTCTTTCCCAAACCACTATATCCACTGTTCACAAATCGTGAAATGACAGGTTCAACAGGGTTTGGGGTTTTTTTCCTTTCTACAAATATATCTCCATCCATAAATACCGAAGAAAAAACGTATTTCAGACTAAGTCTACGCTTTGTTCCCTAAACTACGAAAGCGGTTTAATAAATGGATGACAGGACACCGTAGTACCTCGCGGCCGAAAGCGAACGCTCTCTACTCTGCCCACGCCACGCCTTTGGGCACCGCCGGGGAAGCAGAACACGGCCGGCCCGCCCTCCCCTCACGTTTCACCCAGAGCCGGCAGCATCTCCCGCCCCTTCCCGCCGCCTCCACCATCTTTGATTAGGAAGAAGTTTGGCGCTCGCCACCCTCAACTGTCCCCTCTTCCCCCGAGTCCCGCCGGTTTGAGGCGAGGAAGAGAGGCTACCTCTCCTCACCCTTAAAAGCAAGCAGAGCCGGAGAGACGCTTCGCCTCGCTAAAGATAAAGCAAATACCTCCGCGCAAAAGACAAAGCAAACATCGCCCCGGGCAGCACCGTCGCCCCTGGTAGCGGAGTTCCCCTCACCCGGGGGCACTGAGGCGAGACCCGCCGGCGCCGCCACAGGAACGACAAAGCCAAGATGGCGGCCGTCCGCCGCGGGAGTGAAACTACATCTCCCAGCACGTCCTGCGGCACGAGCGAAGGGCCATGGCGCCAGGGCTCACGGCCGTGCGGGGCAGGACTACAACTCCCGTGGGGTGCTGCGGCGGGGCGGGGTGCCGGAGGATGGTGGTATAGAGTCCCCGCCTCACTTAAGATAGTGGCGGCGGCGGGAGCAGCGGCGCGCTGAGCGGGTGCCCGGCAGGCGGGCGCGCGCTCGCCCCTCCTCCCCGCACCGCTCGGTGTTGTGGCTCTGTCCGCGGGCGGGGTCTGCGGGGCCGCGGCGAGGGGAGCCCGGGGGTGTGAGCCTGGTTGCCGGCCGGTCGCTGGCAGGGGTGGGCGGCGCTCGGTGGCGGCACCCGCTCGGGTAGAGCCCGGCGCTTCGGTCCCTTTGGCAGGAGGAGGCTGCTGTGGGC
>VZTD01005398.1:28024-84582 GCA_013397725.1 Rhagologus leucostigma | reverse complement strand
GGCCGTACGCCGCGGGGCTCCCGCAGCCGCGCCGGGAGGGCGTGTCCCCCCGCCTCGGGCTCCAGCTGGAGCGGCGCCGGGCCTGGGTGTCGCGGCTACGCGGGGGCTCCCGGAGGCACCAGCGGCCAGTGGTGGCTACTCGGGAGCGGGCACGGCTTTTATTGCAAGTATCAAAACAGGGCAATGAAATACTCCTGCGGCAAGAGATAACGGAAGGAGCGGAAAAGGAAAATGGCTCTACGGCTTGTTTCCCCTTTTAAAAATAACCATATTTATTTTCTCTTTTCTTGCTCAAAATAAGGTGACTTCCGAGTATGTGTGGGTTTATTTTAGGAAGTATTTTGGAGTTGAATATTGAACTACTTAGTTTGAATACGGATATTTTATTTTTTATTATAGAAGGTATATTCAGAATAACGTTGAAATATCTGTAAGATTAAAGCACTGTGTTTTGAATTTTTTTCCTGCCCTACGCTATAAAGCTAGGCATAAGCCAACGTAGGAGGCACAGGATACAGAGATCTTAAACTGCCCTGGAAGCATAGAAAACAGCTATAACTGAGCTCACACTATTGTGAAGGACTTCGTGAACTCCTTCCAGCCTAAAAATGTTTCTAATCCCAGAGATAAGAGGAATGGTTAGGAGAAAAGAAAGATCTCTGCTCTCATTTGCAAGATCTTATCTAATAGTGGAGGGAGGAAGGAGAGGATGAGATGGCTGTGAGATGGTGTTAGAGCAGTTACAATAAGAGATTTTTCTTTGGGGTAGTTTTACTGTTTTGTTTGCGTTTTTTTCACAGCAAAGTTTTGCTTGGGTAACATGCTTCCATCGTTAGAAGGGAAGTAATTTGTGGGATATAATTAATTTTTATGTTAGCGAATTAAGTACAAAGTCCAGATGCTCCTTCTCAGTGGTGTAGCAGGTGAGGCCATGGCTTCAGACATTCTAGCTGAGCTATGTGCAAACTTTTTATTTTTCTGGATGATTATGCTGAGTGTAGCAGAGACTGTCTTTCCCATGAGAACCTGGAATTTAATCTGAGTAGTTAAGTATGGCAAAACTTGTCGCAGTGAATATGTTTGAGGGGTAAGGTTACCTTTTGTTAGTTGATACCTCAGTAATAATTGAGGTAAACTAATTAAAATGAAATGGTTGCGTACTGAACTTTCTACTAAGGAAGTATCTATTTTTAGTAACTTACTGTATATAGTTAAGTTCTAAAATCATAGAAGTAGAAATGTTTTGAAACTCTAGGCTTTTTTCCATTGTATTTCCTGCTAATGATTTTAAGGTGGATACAAAGAAAGAACTTCAGTGTGGAGGAGGCTTTCAGGAAGCATGAGAATCTAGATGCTTGGAAAAACACTGGTCTTTTTTCTGCCGAAACCTCGTGCCTACCCAAGTGTAGTTTAAGGAGTCTCTTAATTCATGGCACATTTGGATTGCAACAGCAAGCTTTGATTGCAACAGCGGATGCAAGATTCACTGCTATATATGTTTCTCTTAACTTTTTCAGAGAAGGAAAGGTGCTTTTCCTTGCTTTTTTTTTTCCCCAAGATAACTTTGGACTCTGCCTTTCACATCTTGGGAGGAATTGGGAACATGAGAGATAGGGAAAAAGGAAGGCAGGAAATAACATACTCTATGACTGCTTGTGCTACTACTTCATGCACTAAGCAGACTTGAGGCTTTCTTTAAGTAACACTGTATTTAGCAATTAGATGTATTAAGAGATGAAAAAGGGCTTTGTATTTGGAGAGCAAATCAAGGTCTTGCCTACATTTGAAAATTGTTAGGAATTTCTCAGCTATAATTTTTTTCCTTAGACCTCATCATCTTATTGCTAAAGTTAACATGTAATTATGGAATATGTGTTAACTAATGTGTGTAATTTGAAGTTGGAACAAGACTTTTACTTGACTTTTCCTCCCTCATTTTTTAGATTACAAAATGATGAATAAAGGTTAGACCTCAATGTTAACCAGAGTTTTTCGTCAAAGAACATTTGTCAAAATCGAAGAAGTGCTTGCATGATAAGATTGGTTTTGATGCTTTTGTTTCTATTTTTATCAAGTTTATAGTATTTGCACCATGATTGATTAAGAAGTATCTGTGTATTGTCAGAATTATAGGATAGTCCTGATTTTCTATCAGTGTCAGATGATTCCATGAAGTTCATATGATTCTACAAAGTGCAGTCCAAAAGATGTTGCAAATGTAGGAATAGTAATCAGAACTTTTGGTCGCTTCTTACTAGATCTCTCTAGAATTAATCCACACTTTGTTCTCAGAATATTGGTTTTATTCAGTGTGTAAATGTGGAGTCCCTAGAAAAATCTGAATAGCAAAAACATGACTGGATGTCTGCTGATAAGCAAGTATCTTCTTAGTGAAAGTAGTTAGAACTAAAACCTAAAGCACCATCTATGGGCAATATTAAATTGATAAAGCACTGAGTCCTTTAGGCACCACAAAAGTTATTTACTGTACTATGGGATAATGGCATGTTTGTATGTATATAAGGAGAATTTTATATGACATTTTATATAAAATAAATTATTGTGTGTTCTACTTAAATCTTTTGGCCTAGCTCCAGATTTTAAATCAGATGCCTAAACTCACCTTAGTCATTAAAGTTTGGTTTTTTTCCCCTCCCCCTCTTTCCTCGGTTTGTGTTATCAGTATGTTTGTTGCCTTTATTTTAACTGGTCTTGGCAATGCAGTTGGAGTCCAGACATCTGTTGTCTTACTGACACTTCAAAGCAACTGAGTTTTTGTGTCTTTAGGAGTTTGTAAAATTCTTCTAGGAGCTCTGAGCAGAAAAAGTTCTCAGTTGGGAAAAACTTGTAAAAATAAGTTGCCTTTTTCTTTGCGTGCTCAAAAGCCTAGAAACTATCCATCATGCTTCTTTTACTGTTGTCTTTCCATTAGCTGATCTCTGGAAAATTTTTTTACAGTGGACCAACTACATTCATGGGTGGCAAGATCGATGGGTAGTTCTGAAAAGCAACACACTCAGTTATTACAAGTCTGAAGATGAAACAGAATATGGCTGCAGAGGCTCTATCTGTCTGAGCAAGGCTGAGATTACAGTAAGTACAATTTTATTATTGCCATTATTCACATTTTGAGGTGCTATGTATTTGAGATGCTATGTATTTGTATCTGGTGAAAGCAAACATGTATGTGACAAATTCTATTAGATATCTACTTAAGACATTTAGTGGCATCAGTGGAACACTGTGCAGCAGGGCAAGGAATTCCTAATGCAAAAGCAAACTCATTTAATTTGTGGCTTCAGCAAGCAGCTTTTCATTTCTTACATTAGAGGGTTTTGTGGGTGGATGGGCAACTGTCTGCCTCTGAAGGCTGCAAAGTTTTTTCCGTGGGTCAATTTAAGACCAGCTTCCCAGAGGAGGCACCATCCTTCGCAATCTTTTCTCTAGAGGGTAGTGGTTCTTTGACTATGGTTCTTGACTTTCTGAACACAGCTCTGTAGGTTTCCAAAAGAAAATGTTCTTCTCTGTGCTTCTTTCTCTGAGCAAGTTAGTGTCTTGTTGTTTTTGTCTAATGCTAAAAGATTCAGAATAGACTGGTAAGAATAAAGAGTCTATATGTAAATGAACACAAGTCTTATGAGGAGTGGCTAAGGGGGCTTGAGTTGCTTAGCCTGGAGAAAAGGAGGCTGAGGGGGACCTTATTGCCCTTTACAACTACCCGAAAGGAGGTTGTAGCAAGGTGTGCTTCAGTTTCTTCTTCCAGATAGGAAGTGGAAGGATGAGAGTAAATGCCCTCAGGTTGTATCAGGGAAGATTTAGATTACACAGTAAAAATGCTTCATAGAAGGGGTGTAAAACATTGGAACAGGATGCCCAGGATAGTGGTGGAGTCACCATCCCTGCAAGTGTCAAAAAAAGTGTGGGTATGGCATTTGATGACATCGTTTAATGGTGAACGTGGTGGTGCTGCTGGCTTGATGGTTGGACTTGATGACGTTAGGTTTTTTCCCAACCTTTGTAACTCCATGAAATCTTACAAAGATGAATTTGCCTTAGGAGATAAAGAAAAAAAAATCTGCATTTTTGGCTTTCAGAATTATGATACACATTATGACTAATGCTTGTCAAAAAGCATGCTGTAGCGTTTCTGCAATACCATTAAATAATCGGTCCAGTTACGTGATTTAGAGTAAAAATAGCCGGACTTCCATGTAGCACACAAATTCCTAGAGTAGTAGTGTTAAATCTTAGCACATATGTTCTTATTGCACCAAATATGTGGGGTTTTTCAAGCTGACTTAAAGATGGCAAACAAGAAGTATTCTTCCCTATTAATAATCAGCGTACAAATAGAATTTGATTAAACACCTCTTGGTTCGAAAAAAAAAGACTGGATTGATTACATCAACCAGATGAATTTTGGAGAAAAGCTTGTAAAGAAAAGGAGGTTTTTACATTCAGATGTCTGTCAAGTATTGTTGTCATCTAAAACTTTAAACAGCTATGTAATGTGTTTTAAACTATTTTTTAAACTGTGTGAGCTTTTAAAACTTCCTCACGATGCAGCTTAATCAGGAATTTATTGTACACTACAGTCTCTAGGAGTTCGCACTGAGGTGTACATAGGGCAGTCTGTTGAGCCTATGATCAGAACTTCCAAAAATCTCTCAAATTAAGTAGCAAGAGCTTAGCGTGCCAATCAGGCAGAGACAGGAAGGTGCTGGCAAGGATGTAGCCAAAGGAAATCTGCAGGTATGCTGTGCAGCACATCTCAGCAGCCTGAATTCCAGTTGTGGTGGTGGAGTGACGCTGCTATTGCTGCTGGAATGTTTTGCTACGTTGCAGTTTATAAAGGGAATCTGGTGAGCTTGTCTTCAGACTAGGATGTGTGTAACACTGGAACTTCTTATGGGTAACTTTTTTCTTCTTCTCTCTTGTTACATCTGGTACTTGTTACATCTGGGAACTTGGAGTTGAATTGATGCATCTATTTTTAAGTTCTTGAACTTCTTGAATACATGGAGAAGGAATCAAAAGCAGCCACAATTCTAAAGGTTAATCTGATATTTTAGTTCCATTTTTGTTCAGGCTCATGCTTTGTGAATGGTATTTGACAGTTCAGTTGATAGATGGTATCCCTGAAAGCTAGTAAATTCCAGTTAATTCTATCTAGCTGCAATTAAAATTATTGTTGTGTAAATTTTAGAAGTTGAGGAATACTACTGGATCATTTCATGTCTCTAGGATATAGAAATATACTTTTGAAACTGTACTGTAATTATTCTCTCTTTATTTTTCAGAAGTTATACTTTTTAAGCCAGAGTTCTAGCATCGATGCTTCTAGTTTGATAGTTGTTTAGTAGCAAATTGAATGTTGTATTTTTTTAACTAATGTTTTAAATCAAAATTTGATTATGCTCAAAGATAAATGTTTAAAATACTCTTCCTGAGGTTGATTTGTACTTCTATACCCTGGTAATGTCTTCACTAATTATAAGCTTTCTAGCATGTATTTAAATGCATAGGAAAAGACAAGAGCTGATAAAATGAGTGTTGAAATAATAATGTGTGAAAACTACCTTTGCTGTCAGTGGAATTTACTATTTACTGAATGGTTTGTGATTAATTTGTTAAGGAGGGAATGTCAGATTTCTTATTGGCTTAATGTTCAGTTGCCTTGATTTGATGTAGTTGAGATCCTAATGGTCACTATTTTTCAACAGTCATTCACTGTACTGTAAGTTCAGTTTCCCTTGATTTTGCTGATCCAGAGTCAGGCATATTGACTACTTCTATCTTAACCTGTTTTGTTTCAGTAAAATTTTCTTCGGCATGATGCGGGACATGAGTAGTATGAGATGGTGTTGATGACTGTAATATTCTGTTGTAGGAAAGAGTGGCTGGATTTTCATGAGGCTTTCTTTTAGGCACTCAGATTGGGTATGCGTGTTTGAATCTGATGGGAATGTAATGGTTTTCTGTGCGTAATTAATTCTACTGTTATTATAGAATGTCCAAATTTTGTTAATGTATAAGCATAAGTTTGGAAAGCTGCTATCACTGAGTAGTCTTACTGTACTTTCAGCAAGGAAGATGAGTCTAATTATAAGTCATAGTATTAATTGAGACATGAATGTTTTATGCAGAAACCCCCAGTTGCTTCTGCTCTTGTTTTATTTATCTTTTTTATTGCATTGGGTAGGGATTGATAGACAGATAATTTTACAGGGATATTTTGTAAGACACTCACCTGTCCCCTTTATTTGATGAGAAAATACTGGTTAAATTAACTTATTAGCAGAGCTTTTTTGTGTGTTTCAAGTGCAGAATTATATTGTCGTACGTCCAGAACAGGTATGGCCTTGTGACAGTAGTCTTTAATTGAATGAAAAATATGGGATCTGGTTGGACTGCTGAGACTGAAAGGAGCTGATTTCTCTGGAATAGAGGACCAAAGGATGAATATTGCACACTCATTGGATTACATCAAGTAATGAACTGGCCACACAAATTAAGTTTGGGGAAGGTTGATGAAAGTCAGTATATGATGCTACCTGAGTTGCTTTTATCCAGGTAAGATAAAACACCTCAAAAGTGTTTAATTGGTTTATAACAGGCTGGAGGCCGAAACTGAAGATAAACGTTCTGGTATGTGGTCAATGGATGAGATGAAATTATGGATATTATAAAAAGTTCATATATGGACAAACTTAAGCTTTGTTAGATTAATCTAGCCTGGGTGTACTAAATTACTACTATTGATGGTAGTCAGTGCTAGTTGGTCTTTATTAATAATACCCTTCTTTATTTTAAAGCTTTGTAGTTCTTTCATTCTTGAAGTCAAACTTCCAGTGGGGAGTTCTGCGTACGAGATTAAGAATGGATGTTCATGGCAGTACTGTAAGTGTGGATCCCTGGGACGTGGTTTTGGAGTTGGAAGGTCTAGTGTCTGTTATTAAAAGAAGATAAAGAAAATGCTCTGTAGAGCTGGAAGTCCAACTTTCAGGCAGTCTGGTCCCTAACCTGGTACTGTCTTTGCCTTGATTGCTGTGTCTATTCTTATAGTGCCATCACCACTGTTGTACAGAGTGACTTGCACTAATTCATGTAGTCACAGCGTGATAAATCAAGAATAACATGGTATGCTGTGCCCCCACTTCAGGCAATCTAAGAGGAAGGCCAGCACTAATTTAATCATGGTAGCAATTTCTGTTAATAGGTTCTCAAATCTCTTTATGAAATTCTTAATAACAAAGTGTTTATCTGATGAATTCTAGGGGTTTTTTTCAGGAAGGATTTGCCTGGTCAGGATAGCTCTTCTGCATGTATCTATACAGAGGATCTTGAAAAATGCTTAGAGAAATGTAATGCATTATAAGGTTTTAAGAATGCTTAAACTCAGCTAGGTATGAACTTTGTATTTTTTGTCACTAGAGGTGACTGCCTACACAGGAAGAGTTCCAAAAGCTTATGTTTCAATTTAAAACTTCAGCTTTTCTACTGATAGAATCTATATTTGCCATGTTGCTTTACTCCAGTGGTTGGTATTCATCTTCTTTCCTGTGTATATTATTGATGTAGAAAAACTTCTTGGTTTTAGTTGCTTAAACAAGATGTAATAGCTGTGATGCAATGGTTTTTCTTGGCTTTGGTTATATTGCAATGATGTATATACATACCAAAACCTTCATGGAAACTTGTTATTGGTTTTTAGTTTGGGGTTTTTGGAGTACTTTGTTTTTATTGTGTTCTGAAGAGACGATTAGACAGCTCTATGGAAATGCCTGAACTAGGACTGAGCAATAAATTCAGTTTGCATAGTGGAGATACTTTCAAGTAAACTAGTTTGTTGGGGCTTTTTTCTTCCAGAAACAGCAATTGGAAAGCACAGTTGCTTAATGAAGGCAGTAATGACATTTCATATTGATACACAAATTGAAAGCCAGCCATTCATCTTTAGAATGAACTTCTAAAAGGTGTGGGGATTGAGTATCTATTGTGAATATCTGGAGCTCAGGACAAGCAAGAAGATAGAAAATGAAAGTCTGTCTGAGGGACAGCTTGGTGAATTGTCTTAGCCTTTTTTTCCTCCTAAGTAGTAATAAATTGTTGTTGTAAAGAACTTCATAAATATTCATTTTATAAATTAGGGCAGATGTAAACATGTGTTAGTTTCAGTTTACAAAAAGAACAAGAATGCTGTACATGAAAGAGCTAAACTGGCAGTTTTCAATTTTGAATTTCTCATTTCCTTATATATAGTCTGAAGAGAGACTGGCATGTTTGTATCCAGTAATCAGCCACTAAAAATAAAAAAACTTACTCCACTTTTTAAAGATACAGTAAGTTGAACAGCTGCCTTTCCTCACTCTAGTAGTATTTCTATTTTATTTATAGAATGATACTGACCACCATTAATAATTGGGCACTTGTGAGAGGAAGTAGAGATTGACATTTTTAAAAATAGATTGGCAAATTAACAGAAAATGATTCATGTGTTCATCAATTAAAACATGAAGAACCTTCCTATGAGTTTTTTTCACAGAAACATCAAACCCTACAAATCTCTAAGTTTTATAATAAAGATGTGTATTTTTAATTGAAGGAGATGTCAGTGCTAGAGAAATATTCTCATTAGCATGAAGAATCATGTCTTGCAAAACAGACTTTCAAAAATTCACCTTGACATTAAGAGTATATTGATGTGTTTCTTTTACATTTTATACAATGTGAAATCAAACAGTGTTTTGGACTCAGTTGGTGCAGTAGTGTATAGAAGTGGACCCCCTTGGAGTACTGATGTGGATTAAGTTTGGATTTATTTTTTTTTCTAGCTACTGCTTCAAAATTTGATCTTGCTAACATACATGCTTATGATAAAAGAATGTTGTAATTGCAGTTTTTATCTACTGGTAGGTTTGCTTGAGTTCATTGCTAGTTAAGTTGAATGGAAACCTATAGGTTTTAGTCGGTGAAAGTTTTTATTAAAAAGGCTAAGCCATAAGTCCATGTCCTGGGCAGAAACACTAGCAGTAAATCTGTAGTAATTGCTAATTGCTTGGGAAAATATTGTTTCCAGCTGTCTGAGATTGGAAAACAATCTGTTTCAGGATGACGTGATGGGCATTTAATTGAGTAATTAATTTTCTATAATTTGATAAAGTGCCTCCTCAGCTTTAGTTGCTGTCGGTTTCGGAAAAAGATGACCTGAGTAAACTAAGACATATAATACAAGCCCTAACTGGGTCGGGGTTTATTTAGGACATGTGGCAATTAGTGCTGTTAGGCTTTGGTGTCTCAATCAAGTAGCTAAATCTACACTGGTGGGAGATTTTGGCTAAATGGGACATGGATTTTCTAAATAGAGGCAAATGTGGTTAGGAATACTTACTTACGTGTGAAAGGCCTGAGGTGATTTTTTTCTGGAGAGGAAAATGCCAAAGAGCAACAGTGTAGTGAGGAAGGGAAAGGAAGTAAATGCCTGGGAGGTAATGACACTGGGCTGCTGCTGGTGCAGCATGTGGAAGTTGCTTGATATATGGGATTCTCCTGGGCAATTAGTTTTGGCATTCACATCCTCTGTACAAATTTATGTATGCCTCTGAGTTATCTGAACCAGCCATTGATGGGTTGATGTGAAGTGCAAATGTGTATATATATCAAAGTTCTATAAAGTGCTAATATCCTTGTCAAGCAAAAAACAATTATTTGGCATGGCGGAGAAGTGGATGATTTCTTCTGTAGTGTGTATTGGAGAAATTAAGTCAGAAATGGAAAAATACACATCCATATCAGCTCAGTGAGGCTGTTCTTTGTACTATGATGCAGGTTGTATAATGATTAGGATGTAAAAAAAATCTATAACGTACATTACGAAGTATTTTAGCACAAGTTAATATTGCTGAAGAATTAATCTTTAGTACTTGAATACGATCATGTGTTACCATACACTTGAAATTAGGGCTGTAATCCAGCTGTACTTCTGTTATCTTATTATCAGTGAGAATATTATTCCCCCACATGACTTTTTTATTAAGATAATTAAATTCTAACACTGTTCATTATTTGAGATACACTTCAGGGTTGTAATTCATGCCTGTGGTTTATATTGGAGCAGTTTCATGCTGTGGAGTATTTCTCACAGATGTATACCAAGTCTTAAATAATTTCAGTGTTTGCATTAGGTATTAAAGGTATGATTTTATAACTCAGCAAATTTTTCTATGCTGCTTGCAATCCTTATTCTTGCTCAATCTGAATTTCTGTGCATTTTCATAAGATTGATTTATAGTTGATTTCTTGTTCGTGAATACAGTTGGTTCATATGTCACCCCCTCCAGGGCTGTAGTGTTGCTCAATAGTCCTCCTAGGCAACTTGCTGTTGATTATCTGATGTGTCTTGTGATACCAATTAATGACATTTTCAGCAGCTCTGCTGAGGATTTGTACAATATTAGACCTCACTTTTGGATATGCATTCATAGAATACTAAGTTAAAAAGTCAGCATACTTTTTATCTACTAATATGCAGCTGCAGCTGGCCATCTCTTTTTTAGGTGTTTCCTGAAGTTCCTAGTTTAACCATCCTTTCTGTTCATACATTCAAAATAGTTTGTCATAGATGACTGCTTGAGTGTTGTTTTCTTCTTCTCCCAGTTCGTCTTCTTGCCTCCTCTTTTAGGCATATAGTTTAGTTGCTATTGTCCCTTGTTTTTGTTGAATTCTAGTCAGGGTGAATTTGATCAAATAGTGTGGCCAACTTCTCCACTTTTTAAATCTGTTTGATGTGTCTTTCCTCTCAACTGAAGTCCATCATTCCTTGGTTAAGAGGACTAGTTGGAACAGAATTTACTACCCCAGGTCTCCTGGTACTTAACTGAGTCTGTATTGTAACTGGTGGCTTTTTAAGTTGCTGTCTTTTAAGGACAAGTGTTGCTCTTTCTTAAGTTCCTTTTCAGCTCTTTCAAAATGAATTATGTGTGCGTATGTAGCTATATATGTACACACATGCAAGTATATATAAAAATAAAAAAGAATTAGAGGTAGCTGTGGTGGCAGAGTTTAGACTGACAATTCAGGTCAGTTTTAAACTTTAGAATGAAAGCTTTTAGACTGACATTCATTAGCAACATGCCTTGTCCTTTTAATTAGTTCTTACACATTGTTAATTATTGCTATACATTGGTTCTTACACAGTAACCATTCTCATGTATTCAAAGCAGTCACTTACATCTGACTTACATTCTAAATTATCTGTAACTATGCAGTACCATGGAGCCAGTATCATATTTCCCACCTGATATCTTTGTTGTTGATGGTCCTAGTAACTGAGGTGAAGGGAACCTAATTGAAGAGCTCTTCAGTGGGGGGTGGGAGGAGGTGGATGACAGAACACGTATAGAATTGAAGTGTGCATCTTTTGCCAAAACACACATACAGGCCCAAATTAGGATCTTTTGTAAACATCTTCTAATATATGATTGTGGCACCTGACACTGGACTGCATGTGGTGTGATGCTGGAGAGGTGTTCCTTTCCAGGCTGCAGCCTTGTTGCTTCCTTGCTCTGTTGCTCAGTTGTTTAGGTTTTTTCTTTTAAGTAGCTGCTGCTAACAAGAGCAAAAACAGCCTTCCCAGCTGTGGAGGTTGCATGTTTTCACTGACCAGTATTTGACCATTAAGGAATTGTTTGTGGTTCTGGGGCCTCTGCTTTTCGTCTGTGTCCATAGTTTCAAGGTCTTTGATATCTCATGCTTAAATTTTATAACAAGAGACACCTGTTTCCAAGGTCTAGTTCATAGAACCAGTCTTCATAACCAGTTAATAATGAGATCAGATCAGGGCTGGGAATTGCATTGTTAGCATAAGTCCTGTTGCTAATAATGTTAGTACTGCATTTATAGAAATGCTTATACAGTTGTATTGTGTTAAGTTGCTTATGTCTGGATTCAAACCAAGCTAATCTTAAATCTTAGTGTGGTGCTTTCGCAGGTACAGCAGGCTTCTGTTCTAGCTGGAATACCACTGATTTCCTAGAATCAGAATTTCCATTCCCACCACCATGAATCTAAGTCCAGAATGCTCTACTCTGTCTGTCAGCTCAGTGTAGTGCTGTGAAGCATGGCTTTTCTCTTAGGGTGTAGTACCTTTTCTGGATACTCACTCATTATTTTCTTGTGAAATCCATATTGTTCCCTTGCCACTGGTGTATGTGAGAGTGTTGGGTCTCCCGTGCCACACTGCAGTACGTCGTGTGAGATACAACTAAACTAATAATATACCGAATAGTTATTTTAGGAGTGCAGCAGTGCAAGTGTGATTCCTGCTCCTATATTTGACTGTCAAATAAAAATAAACTTAAAAAAAAGTGGCTCAGACAGTGTTTCTGCGTTCTCTGAAGTTGATACAAAATTGCTTGGCTTCCTTCCTGATTAATAACTCTAGCTTCTTGCTATATATGACGAGATTCTTAAGAAATTTAATGTGGTGATTTCTAATCAATTCTAGCTTGATGTTTTTCTATAGTATAATTCTCTTGGGGTTTTTTTTCTATGGCTGACCCATGTTGTTGGTGGATAATACAAGTATTTTGCTCCATCTGGAAACCTGAGAAGTGTTATATGGATTTGTCTGCAAGGGATTCACTTTGACTTGGTTCTCACCAAAACAATAACATACATGCTTCCATTTCCGTAACTGATAATTAGCTCCAAACCTAAGTTTTATGGGTTAGACCAAGTTTCAAGTTCTTCAGACTATGTTTAAACAGGACAGGCCCATTAGTTATATCCTGATTTCTCTCTGTGTGTATCTAAATCTGTTAATACCAACTCACTAATCCATGGAGCTTTTACACGTATCCATACTCACTAGTAGATCACTTAAGGTGATGCCTGCAAGCACATGCTGGTTCACAACTATTTCAGTCTTGCCCTCTTTCTTCTAGTAACACAGTGCCATTCCATGTCTTTGACTAAAGTTTAGCTGACATTTCAAGTGCACATTTTTTATACTCTAGGTCTTGCTAATACCAGTAATTGTTTTTTAATAGGCACTTGAGAATAGCAGTGTCAGGAGTATATTTACGTATAAACCAATACAGCATGACTTGATACTATGTACTAATTCTACTTCATTAACACAGAAATAATGTGATAAAAAACTAATCTAAAAAATCATGTACTGTAAGATACGATCCTGTAAGATAGATAATTCCTCACAAAAAACATGAAAATTGTTTTTATATGATCACTTTTGCATCTGAATCTATTCGGCAGGTGTGCAGAAAACCAGATTGACCAGGATTACACCTGAGATCTGTAGGTTTCAAATTTTAAATGTGGTTTCAGTGCTAAAGTGAAATACAATGTATACTTGATCCAGACTTAAAAGAGCAGTTCTCCCATGAGAGAGCTTCTTTGCAATGGATTAAACCAAGCTTTAAATTTTCATACCATGCTATCAAACTAATTTTAAATTCTGCTTACCATGCTTTTGCTTTCACTGGCCTCTACTTTAGCTAGGTTTTGAAAAGATTAAGATTGTTATTTAAAAGAAAAATCAGTGTTGAAAGGCATTTTGAAAAGAAAATATCCTGGCTGAAGACCTGAAGTGGAATATTTGGGTAGTAGCAAAGAACATAAAAACATTTAATAGGCTTTTATATTTTTAAGCCTGTTTTCTTGATAAGTTTTTTTTCTACATGTGTAAATATGCCATTATGAGAAAGTTTTCTTTTTAACGTGGTAATGAACAAGCAATTAGATATCTCGTACTTTGCCCCTAAAGGTTTATCACTTTCAATGGGCATAGAACTTTCTTGTTTACTTGCTTGTTTGTAATAAGGTTTTCCTATACTGTTGTAAAAAATAATACAGTACAAATAAATGTAAAAAGAATACAGCTGGTCAGTGTAACTAAAAAATGGCTTCTTATTGCTTAAGAATAACAACAAGGAAAGGCAAGACATCATAGTCCAGTGTTTCCTTTAGGTTATGACTGATTTTAGAACTCAGAAAGGGAAACCAGAATTTTGTGTTGTGACTCTCGGTAGACCTTAATTCGCCAGGTTTGTGGATCTACTTGGCTTTTCTTGGGGTAGTATTGCGGGCAAATATTGCAAATATAGGAAATTAGAACTTGCAGTGTCTTTGGGGACTTCAGTACATTTTTAATAAAATGTATTATAAGCAATGATTTATAATGCTTTCTTTAAGTTGTTCCATCCTGAGACTTAGATCTAGGATAGATACTGATATTTTAAAATCCTTGCGAAATTAATTACTTTAGTAACGTCAATGTTTATAGTTTTAAAGCCAAGTGTCTTCAAAAATAATTCATACTGACAGAAGGATCTTGATGAGCTTTTATGATTTTGCTAAGTGTACCTGGTGGGGCTGGGATCTGCCACGCAGACACTGTGATGAGACTCCAGGTTGTCCTGCACAGAACATGGTCAGCTTCAGCAGACCCAGTGCAGGGCACAGCTGAGCCCCACAGCCGTTGTGATGACACTTCCAGGTAAATAGAGTTAAATGGCAAAAACGCTGCTCAGCAGTGTGTGAGAAAGAGAGAAGTGAGGAAAGGGTGTGAGAAAACAGCTGTGTGGGCAGGAAGAGATGCTCCATCCAGAGAGCAGAGATCCTCTGCAGCCTGTAGAGGAAAGCATTATTGCAGGCATTTTCTTGTAACCTGTGTAGAGAAGCACACCAGATCAGACGATCACATTGCAGCCTGTTTAGAACCCAGCCATGGCAGCTGGAAGTGTCCTGACAGAGACTGCAGCCTCCGAAGAGCCCATGCTGTGACAGGTTCACCCTGAAGAATTGCAGTGATGGTTACGGTCCTTGCTGGAGCACGTGAAAGCATGAGGAAGGAGTGGCAGAATAAAAGTGTTATCAACTGACCATAGCCTTCATTATCAATCCCCCTGTGCCTGTGTTTTCAGTTCTGTCTTGTTTCTCACCATCCAACTCTACTTGGCAATACATTAAGTCCGTTTTCTCCAAGTCAAATGTGTTTGACTATGCTGGCAGTAGGTAAGTGATCTCCCTGTCTTTATCTTGACCCATGAGCTTTTTCACTGACTCTGGAGAGAAATAGTCTAACTTGAAAAATACTACTATTTACTATTTAATAAGGCACGAAAGACAGTGTTTTGACTGGTCTTGTCTGGTAAAATCCTAACCATGCATTATATTATTTGGTAAAATATATATTGTGATTCAGCTGGTAGGATTTTTCCATTGATGATTTTAAGTATTATTCACCATCTAGAGTGCAACTTTAAAATCATGTCAGTGGTACTTCATTTCACTATCTTTCTGTTCAAAGCTTTTTCATAAGTTATCATGTTTTCAGACATTTTACATTTTGGAAGCAGAGGACAATTTCTTCACAGTTTGGATCGCTCATGAATTAAATGCTTTCGAAAAATTATTTTAAGACATGCACTTTTTGAAACTTGGCTGAGATTTTTCATTTGCTTTTTTCTAGTTAACTAATGACAGCTTTTGCCGGTTCTAAACTGGTTTTACATGGGAGCTGAAATACAGTTTTA
The DNA here is from genome assembly GCA_013397725.1 of Rhagologus leucostigma. Taxonomy (NCBI): domain Eukaryota; kingdom Metazoa; phylum Chordata; class Aves; order Passeriformes; genus Rhagologus; species Rhagologus leucostigma. The sequence goes on along the minus strand of VZTD01005398.1, from coordinate 69,025 downwards.
ATGTGTGCTTTTAGAACTAGTTCCTTCAGTCATACAGCACAAATCTTAAAGCAAACTTTTTATTTTGGGGTTTTTGTTAGCACCTTAATGTAGGTACATGTAGAATGTGTTCATATAGCTTTTTTTTTTCTGGTGTCAAATAAGTTCTTTTTTCCTTTGTTCCCACAGTCAAAGTGCTCACTTTGGTATTGGCCTCAATTCTCAGTAATTGCAGTGTTTTTCTTGCTTTGATACATGTTGCTTACTGAGAATTATGGAGTGACTTTTTTTTTGTTTTCTTTATTTAATGTTGTTACCTGCTACATTGCATTGCTTTCTCTTTTTATATTCCATCAGGTAAGCTAATTTTTAAGGTGCTCAGTATCTTATTTCTACAGCTCATCATATATTGTGCCTTCTCTTTTTTTTAACATAGGATACTGGTTTTGTCCATTGCATCATAAATTATCATGTGCATCTCTCCTTTTGTCCAGTTTGCTGCCTTCTGTTGTGAGGTTTCCTTGCTTCTGGGTGAATACAGTGCTCTTTTTCTGTCTGTTTCGAAAGTAATACCATGTTACAGATGCAATTTATTTTATTCTGATCATTGCTTGTGCCCCTCTGTCCTTTCTTGTTCTATCCGTATTGTCCTGAAGTTATCTTTTGAATTTCCTGTTGAAAACCTGAGAGGATAGAGGTGGTTTTGGCATTTGAATGAATACAGCCAGATTCTGAACCTATGGAATGATCTGTGAAAACAAAGAAGCAAATCTGTAGGTTTGTGGTAACTACTCTGAACGTTTCTTTTTTTTTTTTTTTGGTGGAGGAAGTGGTAGTTTGTTCAGGTGCTTTGTAACTGGAGGATTTCAGGAAGTTGAAGAACAGTGCAAAAAGGATGCTTTTTCCTGAATTCCATGCAAATGGTGAAAAAAAACTAACCAGTAGATAAATTTTACCTTGCATGGTAGGACAGTGACACTGTTCACATGGGAAAAGTTGTGTGTCCTGCTCTCTTGGGCTGGAAACACTGGTTATGAATAGTTACAGTCTGGCTTGTATCTCGTTTTCCAGGGTATCACTTCTCATGTCTACTTTCATAAGAGGTACTTAACTTGAAGCTGGTGAAGTTTGCTATCTTTAAAAGATTTACAGGCCTATTAACATGAAGATGCTTGCAAATCAGAGTTCCAAAGAGGTGTTTCAGCATTTCCTCAGCAGATGAAGCAAAGGGCAGAATGCACTGAGTTGTATTCTAAGTGGAAAAGAAGTGATTGCGGGGTGGTTTGTCCCTATACACATGCAACATGAAAAAAAAAATCTGCAGGCATGAGTTACAGCATTTACATCAATAACATATATGCAAAACACTTTACTTTAGTCAGTTTTACTTGATAAGGCTTTTTTTGTTTTTTAATAGCTGAGTATTAGCATTTTTAGTAGCTTTAGGTACTCTGATATAAGGCATGTATGTGTAGGCCATTTTTAAAGAAAAAGCCTGTACCAAAACTTGAATTTGTTTTCTCAATTTTCAGTTAAGTAACTTCGTATTTACACCATACTCAAACCTATTTGGAAAAAAGAATGTGAAATTCTCTTAACTTGCTTTGAGTTGCACTAAGAGAAGCAAAGGGGGAATATCAGGTTTCGTGTTTTAGCTTAGGCTAGATGACAGCCTCTGTTGAATCTATGCTAGAGGCATTCATGTCTGAGAACTAAAGAATTGTAGTTTTAATTTTTTATAGGCCTCTATTGTTTGTCATGTGTCAGAATTCCCAGCTCAGGATTTTCTTAATAAGAAAAACCTTCAAAATTTTAAAATAATTTTAGCTTAGATAAATTCCAGTTCTGCAATGAGAATGGTGGCGGAAGAACACTGTAATAATTGTAGTATGCAGACTTGAGTTGTATCTACTATGAATCACCCTGGCTTTCCTCTGTAAGGAAAGGACAAAATGCTGTTAACACCATTTGGAGTATTGAGAAAGCAAGCAAAAGTTTCTTCTTTCAAGGTTTGGTTTTGGTTTTTTTTTCTCCCATGGAGTACTCTTGAAGGTTATAAAGTATGTAAAAACACTTAATCTTTCCTGTGTGATTTGCGTTAAGCACCTGAACCAGTATTTTTCAAGCAGATACTGCTCTGAAGCTTGTTTTATGAATACCTCAGGCTTGACAGATCTATAGCAGGAAGGATTTTGTGGCAATGCAATCAGCTATGACTCATGAGACCTGAGCTGGCTACCGACATCCTCAGTAACTGTAGCTAAGTAAGTGTTTTTTCATGTAAACTGTTCTTGCTTAGAAATGTCCAGAATTTAAGAGCTAGTATCCATTGGTTTTGGAAAGATCTAGGATGCTTGAATACTTGGAATTGCCATTGCTTCTGCAGGATTCTCTGCAGGTGCCTTGGAAAAAAGCTTAGGAAGAAAGGGTATTAAGAAAGGGTATTTGGGGATGCTGAAGGCCTATTTCTTGCAGTGCATTCTTGAACAGAATTATGATTTAGCTGTGGGGGCTTTTCGTTGGTTTTGGTTTTTTTTGACATGGGCTCTCAAAGAAGCCCTTGGCATACACAGAGGTTGCCTCTGCCTCAGACTCTTAAGTCTATCCAACTTGGCTTTGAAAATGGTGTAAATGTTTTCAGGTGCCCCCATTCAAAGTGTCTTGATCTGGATCTTATTCCCCAGTGCCCTCTCAATTTTATGTGTGTTGCTTGAGACTGCTGTGGGGTGGGAAAAAGCAGCTGAAATTCTCCAAGGTGCTTTAAAACCGGAGTGTAGATAGTGAACTCCTACTTGCTTCCTGCTTCCCTGCATAACTAAAACATTCCTCTTTCTTGCCTTATCTTGGTTGTGAAAGGTCATTAGGACATATCCTGGCCTCAGCACATGTCCTTAGCTTGTTACAGATGAAAATCCCTATTTATCCTCCAAGGTCCTGTCATGTGACTGGCTAAGAACTGTACCATTTTATAACAGCTTCTGAGTGGAAGGGGGAAAGGGAACACTAGGCTAGAAACAGTGAACCTCAGAAAAAAATGAGATCTAGATGAAATGAGTTGAGGTCTGCAGGAAGAAAGTGAAGAGAAATGGAAAAACTTCCAGGAAGCGTAAAGGAGAGAGTGTAAGCGTAAAGGAGAGAGTCAAACTAGTCTGATGAGAATGTTAGAAAAATAAAGGACAGACCTGAGAAGTTGTGAATAACACTTTGTGGTCTTAGCTAGATGCAGGTACAGAAAACAATAAAAGCACTTATAGCCAGCGGTAAACCAAGGAAGTTTGTCTGTACCTTGGGGAGAGGAGAATGTAAGAGATGATGCCAAAAAGTTACATACAGAAGTCTGCCAAGTTATGGGTGAAAATGAAATGTGAACTCTGTACTGGTTGAGAAGGGGATTAATCGACAACAACCTGATTTGTTCTGTGTTAAGAAAAGAACCTATCACATGATTCAGGTGATTTATTTGTCTTTTGTGTTCAGTTAATTCAGGGTTCTTCCAATGAAGCATGTTTTAAAAAAAAAAAATCGGAGGAAAAGGATGATAAACAATTATTTCGGTTGCCAAAAATATGGAATATAAGCAATTACTACATACTACAGGATGTTAAATAGGTAAACAGCAAACTAATTTGCTTTTGAAGCATATTTAACCTTGTTAGTGCTTTTTTCTTTAAGCAACTTGGTCTAACAGAATCACCTGATCAGCTGTTTTTTTTATAACATGGAACTGCACAGTGAGCTGAGTAACCTCAGACCACATTTATAGAATCACAGAATATGCTGAGTTGGAAGGGATACATCATGATCATTGAGTCCAACTTCTGGCCCTCTGCAGGACAGCCTCAAGAATCACACCATGTGCCCGAGAGAATCGTCCAAACACTTCTTGAACTCTGTCAGGCTGGTACTGTGACCACTTCCCTGGGGAGCCTCTTCCAGTGCCCAACAACCGTCTGGGTGAAAAACTTCTTCCTGATATCCAACCTGAACCTCTCCTGACTCAGCTTCATGCCACTTCCTCAGGTCCTATCACTGGTCATGAGAGTGAAGAGATCAGTGCCTGCCCCACTGCTTTCCGTTGTGAAGATGTTGAAGACCACAGTGAGGTCTCCCGTCAGTCTCCTCTTCTGCAGGCTGAAGAAACCAAGTGTCCTCAGCCTCTCCTCATAAGGCTTCCCCTCCAGACCCTTCACCATCCTCGTGGTCCTCCTTTGGATGCTCTCTAATAGCTTTCTGTCTTTCTCATATTGCTATGCCTGAACCTGTACACAGTGCTGGAGGTGGGACTGCACCAGTGCAGAGCAGTGCAGTCAGAGGAAACATTTTCTTTACATGTCTTAGCAACAAGGCATGGATTTTCAAATATATTAAAAGCTACTTTGGAAAGAAGGGGAGTACAAAAACCTGCCTTTGAAAAGAACAGATGTGATAGTCTCAAGTTGCATTAGAAAATGTTCAGGTTAGAGATGAGATTCAGGGGAAAGCAAGGATGGTTGTGAACTGAAGTGAGTGCACTGTATGGAAGTGTGGGATCAGTAGTGCTGCAGGCTTATTAGATGAATTTTGGCAAGTCTTTTTATCACATACAGTGTAATTGCTTATAACTGTTCCCAAAAGACTTCAAGAATGAGAGATCAAGCTGAGGAATGCTATCAGGTCAGGAATAACCTTGGTAGCTAATATTCCTACACTTTCTGTTTGGCTGATTTTTTGGAATTTCTTTGGTTGTTGTAGATGCATGTCCCCCATCACATTACTAAATGAGGGCCTGTCAGAGGAGCGACTGGGAACAGGCATGTAAGCGTGACACATTGCCTTGGCAAGTTTGCTGTTCTAAAGCAGATGAACTTCTTTTACATATATAGGAATAATAATACAGAAAATGCAGCTTGAAGAAGAGGGACCTGGACTAGAAGACTTGGTGTCCTGTATTGAGTCTATGTGGCAAGTTTTGGTAGCAGGGAGGCTATGTGCAGATGCAGAAGTTGCCTGTATATCTCACAGACTCAGTTCTATCTGGCTCCAAGATGGACCTGCTGATGGCCAAAACCGAGCTAATCAGCGATGATGGTATATTGCCTCTGTGATAACATACTTAAGAAAGTGTAAAAACTGCTGTGCAACAGGGATTGAGAGATAGGGCTGAGAATATGTGAGCAACAGCTCTGCAGACACAGAGGTTGGTGAGGAAGGAAAGGGAAGACATGGTCAAGCACTGGAGCATAGATTCCCCTCCAGCCTGTGGGGGAGACTGTGGTAAAGCAGCTTGTCTCCCTGCAGCCCATGAGCATGCATGGGGTGGGAAACCCATGCTGGAGCAGGCTTGTAGCAGGACCGTGGCCCCATGGGGAGAGGAGCCAACGTTTTAGCAGGTTTGCTGGCAGGATTTGTGACCCCATGGGAGACCCATGCTGGAGCAGGCTGTATCTGAAGGACTGTGCCCTGTGGAAAGGGCCCACACTGGAGCAGTTCGTGAAGAGCTGCAGCCCTTAGGAAGGACCCATGTTGGAGAAGACCACAGAGGTCTCTGTCCCATGAAAAAGTTCTTATGCTGGAACAGGGAAAGAGTATGAGGAAGGAGTGACAGAAAGTGTTTGGGCTGACTGCAGCTCCCATTCCCTGTTGCCCTGCAGTGCTCAGGGGGATGAAGTAGAGGAAAATAGGTAGTGAAGTTGAGGCTGGTAAGGAGTGGGGTGCCTTTGATTTTTTTGTTTGTTATCCTGCTCTGATTGGGTTGGTGATAAATTAAACTATTTTCCCTGAGTCAAGTCTGTTTTGCCTGTGGCATTAACTGATGAGTGATCTCTCTGTCCTTATCTCAGTTCATGAGTCTTTCGTCATATTCTCTCTCCCCTCTCCAGCTGAGGAGAGTAGTGATTAAGGCTTTGGTGGACACCTGGCATCCAGCTGGGGTCAAACAACATCATGTTCCTTTTTATACGCCTTTACCGGGTTCAGTGAAGGCAAAGGAGTGTATAGAACCAGTTCTGAAAGTTGGTTGAATTTAATTAACTTGAGATAGTTAGGTATTAGGTAATTAGTAGCTATTCTTTCAGTTGCTGGAGATTCTTCCTATGGAAAGTTTAAAGTTCTTTAAAATTGAACATTCAGATGCTTGACCAAATACATGGAGCTTTAAACTTACACTTTGGTTTTCTAATGTACTTTTGTTAAACTCTTTCTAGCTCATTTTTTTATTTGGTAATTTGAATTCTGTTATACTTTTCTTCTTCCTTAGTACATTAAAAACAGAAAAAGAGAGGGTTTTTTTTCTTATGCATAAGTAGCTTCTGGTTTCCCAATTCTTTGAAAAAAATTCTCACTAACACTGGAATGGTGTGCATGAGTTGATGAGACTTACAAATGAGACTTCTAGGTTTTCTTTTGTGGAGTATTTCATGAGTGATTCACAGTGTTTTAGTCTGCAAGATGAATGTATTGGCAGAGTGGTCCGTGTGTTGTAAAGGATGTTCCTACCATGCATAGACTTGTCTTCAATGTCTGGTATCAATATTTGTGGTCCTTCAGGCTGTGTCACTAGCCTTTATTCTGGAGCCTGTTAACCTCCTACAGTTATTTTCATGTGTATTTTTTCTTTGTATTCAAATTCAAAAAGGTATTCAGCTACATCTGTATTATGTGTCTTTAAGAATGGCTTTCAAAGGTGAAGGGTGTGGGGAATATTGGGCTCAGTTGGATGTTTGCTAAGGAGTAACTTTAGTTACAGTGTCAGGGTACAGGGCAGATTAGATCATTGTTTTCTTTCCCTGTACTTTCCTTAACAGTTTCATTGTTACATTAGTAAAAGCTTGTTAGTATTTAATAATTAAGGCATGTAAACTAAAAGTTAGATGCAGTTAAGTGGAGATGTGTAAAAGGATTGTATGTGGCTTCCAGTTATCTGTGAAATACTCATGGTGAAAATAGTTGAGGCAGAGCATGTTACAGCTTCCTTAAGTTCCTGCTCTGGCTTGTCATTCCGATATACTGTGCTTTTTATGGTTCTATCCTGGTATTTTTTTGCAATGATGTATGTATTTCATCTAAAATTAATACTGGTAGCAGTAATGTTATGGAGTTCTTGTCCTGTTTTGAAATTAAAATGTATATGTAGGCATATTTTCCAGTGTAGCAGATATTTTGCTGAAAGATTTGTTTCAAAGTATTTGAAAATATGGAACTTATTTGTGTGTGGAATTTATTTATGAAAATTTTATTTAATAAGAATGTATTACACAGGCTTTTCTATTTCAGAAGACCAGCATCTTTCATTATGAGAGTATACGTTCATTATTTGAGACAGCTACATAACACAGAATTTAGAATCTAGGGTGAATTCGAGACAGTATAGACCAGATTTTCTAATTAGTGTTTGAGTGTCAAAATAATCTGTGAGGTAACATTGATCATGTTGCTAATTTTAGCTACTCTTACACTCTCTTCTGCCACAGCCCCATGACTTTGATGAATGCAGATTTGATATCAGCGTGAATGATAGTGTTTGGTACCTCCGGGCTCAGGACCCAGACCACAGACAACAGTGGGTAGATGCAATAGAACAACACAAGGTATGTAATTTTCTGTTTTCTAATTTCCTTTCTTATTCCCTTGTTAGATCAAGCATAGTGCTTGCAGAGAGTTTAAGCTTCCCTGTACAGTCATTAAAGTGCTCACAGTATTTATGACAGGTAAAAGTTCAAGATTGAAGTTGTGTGTTAAATATGTTCCAGAGGAATTGGCTTACTTGTTCTTCTTAGATAAGGCTTTACTGGGAGCTAACAACTGTGAGCCTTTCTTGAGCTCTCTAGCTTAAAACAAGAAAAGCTTTCATTTTGTCTGAGTGACGTTTTCATGGTTTTGTCCATCCTCTCACTGGCTATTGAATTGCTTCTTATCTATCCTAGATGTTAACTTGTTAGTCTTGGAGTCAATTCTCTAGTTATCATTCTGGTTTTAGGCTCCTCTTTTTCATCATTTGACCACTTTTACTGTATCTGATTACTGGCTTTTTGTCTCTTTGTCTTTTAAGGCACTACTCTTCATCAGCATTTTGGTTCAGCTTTCTTGATCTGTTCCTTGTATCTTCTAATGAACGCAGTCAATTTCATTTTAAAAGTGCCTGACCTTCAAGCTGTTTAGGTCTGGTAGAAAGTATACAAAACATCCATTATGTTTTCAGGTACAAGATAGGCACTGTCCCAAGGCATAGTGTTAAATTACAATACCTAGCACCATGCAGCCTCTCAATCTGGGTTACACAGGTATTACAGGAATACAAATTATAATAGATATCCAAGTAGGTATGAATTTTTACCTTGAGCTTCTTGAAGAGTTGTCTGTATAGGTACTGTGTGTAATTAAGAGGTTTCACCTCGTATTGGTCATTCCTTGCAGTAAGCAGTACCTGTTCTTAAATTTAAAGTGCTGCCTTTTGATAATGATTCTCTAAAAAAAAATCATCTCAATTGGGCTATTCATCATCCCTTTATATCTTGGCATTTTGCCTTCATTTTGATACAGAGGTAACATTAAAACATAAGAAATTAAGTTGCAAAGTCAGGATTGTTTCCTGTAGTCTAATGAAAAAATATGAAGTTAACAGTGGAGTGTTCTTGAGACAACAATGCTGCAATATATTCCTAGTGCAATACCTGAGAGAAATTTCTCATGAGGATACACTGAACAAGTTACTGGATTGCATATCCATAGAACTGGCATTTCAAAACTGGCTTATAGGCTTGGGGGTCTTCAGGTATGGTTTAGTGTAGTCATGGAACTTGATAGCCCTAGACTAAAATTCAGACTAGGTTTCATGAATCATTTAGCTGGGGAAATGCAGAACTTAACCTGAAGCTGGATAAGCAGAAATGCAGTCTGTGTCATTGCATGCTACCCTGTAGGAATGAGAGATGAAAAAACCCAGATCCTGTCTTAAACTCTGCTCATCACAACCTCAAACCTCTTTCATGCTGTTTTTCTATTCTCTTTTGTAAGGCTCACCTTAACTGTTGCTGAGTTCTGAGCTGCAACTTTATGGAATCACCAACTCATAATATCAGTTTGTTGAATGGTAGTAGTTTAGAGTTTGCCATTGTAAGTGTTAATTTGGCATTGTTTCTCTGTACTACTTAAAAAAAAAAAAAAACTTGTGTTTTTCAACACTGGTTTTTTTACCTGCATTAGTACTCAGCCCCTGTAATGAGGTATCCGTTTATTTTCCTTTGTTGGTCTGGTATTATTGGTAGGCTTAAGTTGTCTTATTCAACCTCCTTTTCAGATCACGAACAAGTATTGAGGAGTACAAATTCTAGCATTCCAAAAGTGACTTCCCTTTGTAAAGATGCCTGGTTCATTATACACTTTTTTCCACTTCAAAAAATAATATTTTAACATTGATTTAAGTTTGGACAGTTTAAACTTCCATGCTTTGCAAGAATTTGGTAGTTATTTAAATAAATAAATTGTACCAGATCTCTGCCTTTAGGCTTAATGGAGTAGAATGAAGGGTTGGTTATTTCCACTACGCATTTTTTTCTTGTATTTAGAATTATTATAGGGATAATTAGAGCATAAGTCCTTCTGTGTATGCTGAACTGACAAGAAACAGTTCAGTTTGCATGTTGCTATCCTAAGGTAATAACACTGGACTTGACTGTTCTGAATCTTATGGCTTTTCCAGTATGTGTAGTTCGCAGTTTCATGGCTATTTGACATTTTTCAGTTTCTTTCATACTCCTTTTTACTCTCTAGTTCTTGCAGTATTTAAGGCAAATAGCAGTTGTTTTCATTGGAGTAGAAAATATTGTGGCACATCACTTCTAAATAAACCATCAAAACATTTAATCTGTTAAAGCAATACATTATTTAAAAGCATCCTTTTTGTATTATGCAACTAAATATCATGAAGATCATGATCAAGACAAAGCAAGAAAAACAGCAGAAGTTACTGCAGTCTTGTAATAATAGCTTAGACTGAAGTTGAAAGTATATAATGAAATACCAGAGTTACTAACATCTTCTTTCCAGTGCAATATTCCGTTGCCTTCATAATACAGTAGGAGTTTTGTGTGATAAAAGTTGTCAGTGTAGAGGTGCATCTGTTCCTTCTAACTGATTTTACAGAAATATACAGTAATCTTATCACCAGAAACCTTGGAAAAGTGCTGTATTTACATAAATAGGTGTTTGGTAGAATTAAACACAACACAGAAGTGTCCAAATCCAGTCTTCACTCTGGTCATTATTAGTGGTTCTTGAAGACTGTGTCTCCAAGTGTCTTGTTCCTGTACTTTCATTGACGGGTTACTGCTATGTCCTGTAATTTTTATATAAGTTTGTTTGGAAAATATTTAAGAAATAGTACATTTTTCCAATATAACTTCGATAGGATCTTAAAAAGATATTTTCATGGAATCTGGAAGTTAATTCCATTTTTTGTTCAAATTTGTATGGACAACACTTAAGTGAGCCTTAGTTTTAAGTAACTCTTCATCCATCCTTTAATTTATTTCAGCTCCTGCAAGTTTTATATCCAAAAACTTGATTGAGAGTAGGAGAAGATGGGCAAAATACCTCATTGCACTGAAAAGTTCAGATTTGTGTCTGCTTACTCTGACATTTTCTGAAGGAACTTTCTGGTGAGGTTACCAAACCTCAAGAAAAAGTTCCTTAACAAGCTGTTCCTTCTGGGTAAAAATTGGTTTTGTTTGAGAACTAGGTTCTTCAAATGACACATAATAATTTGAATAAAATCAAGAGAGGAAATTATTTCCTGTACTAAACAGTTATTTTTATTACCATTAGTCTACTGCTACATAAGGTACTTTTTTTGTTTGTTTTTGAAGTGCTTTGTTGCTTACTGAGTGGGTAGGTAGTTCTGGTAGGCTGCTTAAGCTATTTGCTAACAAAAGTGTGTTTGTGAGATTTAAAGTAGCATGTCACAAGGTTGTTGATCTTCAGAGTAAGAAAAATAGACTGAAACTTTGGCTGTGTTTCATTGTGCTCCAAACAGAGGGAACACTGATTTAAAATTAATTTTGTATTAAATATGAGGATAAGCAGACATAGAAAAACTTCATGCTTAGCAGAACCGATAAGTAGCTGATGGCTGAGAAATGTAAAACAGCTGATGTTCAAACATAAAAACCATTAGAATTTGCAGGGGGGTTTATAATTGTATTTTTCTTTTCTTGTGTTAAGGTTCCTGAATCTTTACCACATTAAGTGTTTCAAGTATAGCTCTAAAATGTTTATTAAATGTTTATGTAATTATTTATTATTATATATGGCCCTGAACTGGAGGAGGGATACATCTAAAGCTACTGTAAAGCCATCAGTGAAGGAAATAAGGAAATAGTTCATGTGTAACCAAGAGTCCGTTCTTCTACTTAAATGTTTCATTAAATGTATTGATCAGGCATTTCTCTGGTATCTAAACATTGATGGTACTTGAGCACCACGGTGCTGATGTATTCGAAAGGTACTCTCTTCTTAATAATAACTTGAAAGACTACCTCCTCCAGGTCTCTCCCATGGTTTCAAAATGTAGTTTGGAATTTCTAACCTAATATTAGATAAACTGGCTTAAATGTTGTTAGTTCAGTGCTGTGAGGAAATGAGGGGAGTGAATTGCTGTTTGTTGTGAGAAACATCTGTGTAAGTAAACTTATTTTGAGCAAGTGAACTTGAACTCCTGAGATCCATATAATGATTTCTTGTAATATTAATCTACCACCTGAGTTGAGAACTTGATTAGAATTTATTTAGAAATTAATATGTCATAAGAAACTGTACATCAGTTTAGGTTTATCCCATTTTGTTCCATCATAGTTTTTATTTTTTGCACACAGACTCTTCATGTCTTCATTACTGACTTCGTGGCTCCTCAGCAAAATAGATTGATAGGTTTTTTGGTCTTGTATTTGCAAAATCTTTTGTTTGTCAAACTGAAATACTTTTTTAAGTCTTGGTGAACTTCTTACAGTATCTGATTTTGCTGTTTCAAACTGGAAAATGTTAATTTTTCAGAGGGGTACCTAGATATCCAACAAGTTGGCATGTAGGGAGTAGGTAGGTTTTCTTTTTCATTTTGCAGTGATGATACACAAGGTGTTTATATCTAGAGCGGGAGGCATGAATCTCAAAGTTTGACCGTGAAAGGCATCAGGTCGCTATTTTCCGAACCTAATTGACATATGTCCCTTTTCTGGGAATGAAGGGACCTGTCCCCCTTAAATGAAGGTGGCCTGTCTCTTTCAGTAAAAATTTTCCTTGAAGGAGTGACTACTGCTTTATTGTTTTTACTCTTGATTAGACACTGGGGAAGGCTCTAGCTAGTTAGAATAGGGGTATACAAAAACATCAAGAAGAGTAAAACTTATATCTCCTTTTTTAGCATTTTTTTCACCAAATGAGGGGTGGAGACATGGCAACCTTGGGCTCAAAGATAGTTTAGCTTTTAAGTAATTCTAATTTTGTGCAATTCTTCGTGTACTACAACTTGTTTCATAAAATACCAGTTGTCAAACCAAGTAAGATGTTTTGGATACCATTTTTTGCATTGTTTAGGTGCAGATCTACTTAAAATGGTGGAAAAAACCCAAAACACTGGATTTGGCAGTCTGTTAAATTCGAATTTAAGAAAAAGTTAAGTAATTATTAAAGCAGTTGTTTCATTTTGTTTATTGAACACTGATACATTTTCAAACAAGTAGCCTAGAGTTGAGATATTTAGTTGTGAGGTGGTTATTTTCTGACTGTTGATCCTAGTTCATAAGTTAACTTAGAAAACTGTAGAGCACACTTTAAACAGCACTAATTTTGGTTGCAGTCAATAAGGGCACTTCAGGATATTGTGAGAAAATTCAAAACTATAGACATCATCAGCCTGAAATTTTCAGAAAATTCACTACATAAAATGGAGTTCCTTTTTCCCAAATAACCTAAAAAAAGCTAGCAGTTACCTTATCTATAAAGTGTTAAGAGTTGTTAGTTTCGCTGTTACAGTCACCTGCATGTTTTGTTTTGCCTTGTCAGTGTAGTGTTCTAAAAGAATTACTGAATGTGCTGTTACACATTGAAAAATATTGCTGCTAACAGTAATTGTGATGTTGAAGCAGAAAAGGCAGTCAGGTGGAGAGGACAAGGGGTAGAGGTGGGCTTTTGCTAGTCTAACATGACTGCAAAACCATTCAAAAGCAAAACTCCCAGTGGCTAAAACCAGAGCAGGACAAGGTTGTGCACTTGAGAAGCCTCTCAATAACAAAGTAACCCACAGAGTACCCTACCCAGAGCTAGTGAACCCCCTCTCTAACTGCTCTAGTTGTTCCTGTTCTGAAAGGTTGAGTTAATGTCAGATTGCTTAAATCTGACAAGATTGCTTAAAGCTGACAAGTCAGCTTCTGGATAAACAGCGTGAAGGACTTCAGGTAAAATATTGAAGTATTTATAAATTAAAATTGCTTTCTATTTTTGTGTAATGTCTCTTATGAACTTAAGTATAAGAGGTTCTGCATGAGTAACTTTTGTTAAACTCAGAGGAAGCCTTAAATTTCACTTCAAACTTGAATATAAGTACCCAGAGTTTCTCAGTTCCTGGTTTTTGTTCTGTAATTGGAATGTGTCACCTTGAGACTGAGACCCAAGTGCATCTACCTTTTCCTTCAACCTATTAATGCCTTAAGAATTTTCACATTAACTATGCTTAAAGTCAAGCTTTTGTTTGAATACTGTATGTAAATATTGATCTATGAGATTATTTTTATTTAGGTGTTCTAAAAAAACATTAAAAATTCAAATAGAGGTAACTTTCTCATAGTATTTTACTAGCAGTGGGTGCCAGAGCAAAAAAATTTGACCCATTAATCAGGTCAGAAACTAATATAAGAGTTTCAGTTCATGAAATAATTAGCTCAGGTTTTCAACAGGAAGCAGGGGGAATACAGAAGGGTAGTACATGTTTAACTTGTCCACAGGCTTTCAGCAATTTTAAGTAGAGCTGTAACATTGAAAGCTTTGAAGGCAGAGTAGTTTTCTCCTTTTTTACACCTCTCTAATCTTGCCCTAGAATGGATTTAATATACTGGTAATGGCAATAAAGACATGCAAATAAATCACTCTAAAGCTGGTCTGGACTGAAATAAGTATTAGTGAGATAATTTAGAAGGAATAGGAAGGTATATGCAGGGGAATGATACAGAAACATTTTGACTCAGCATACTAATGTAACAAGCTTTTAAAATAGATATTAAATGAGAAGTGTGAATTTCTACCATCAGTAAATCAAAGTAGTAAAGCAGTTTTGTACATTAAATTTAGTGTTCCTATTTTCTGGCAGACCTTTGTGGAGTTGCTGAAACAAATAGTTTGGATGTTTGTGTAGACTGTATTTAAGTGCATAATGAAATGCTGCAAATAGTCTTCAGAAGTCTATTTTGATGTTACAATCTTTATAAATCTATTTTTTTAAATCAGTTTACTGTGTTGTTGACAACTAGTCACTGTCAATTTCTAGCAATGGTAAATATTCTAATGTTGATGAGTGACTGTTAATTATAAATACAATCTTGTTAATTATTTTAAAATAAACACTTTCCAGCAGTGTAACTTCAGATACATCGTATAGGAGGGAGCAATACGAACAGTGTCTGTTGCCGTTTCTCCATCTTCTTCCTCTCCTGGCGTTCAGCCGTTTCAGTAATGTGGGATTTTTAAAGTATTTGCTTCCTCAGCAGTTGTTGCTGAGGTCTGAAAAGGAAAGAGAATGTGGCTCCCTAGTATTTTAATTTTTTGGCATTTCATACTAATACTAGTTCCTCTGGCCGTAATTCCCCCTGTACGCATTCACAAATGCTGACGTAAGTGGAAGGAACAGTGCGGATGAAGGAAAGCATGGGATATATGGGAGTAGATAGATATTGTTCAACTTTGCTTTTATTTATCAAGTTCATAATGAGGATTGTAGGAGTGTGATGATGAGGTCTTTTGCCTGTGTTGATATCCATGTCCGAAGTGTTGGAACAAGTTTCTTAAATAATCTTGATGTCAGCTATTGTTTCCTATTAACCCGATTTGGATTTCCTTGTTCTTTTGTCTGATGCTCTGCAGCACACAACAAAGTCTAAACATTTGTGTGATGCTCACGTGGATTGTATAGCATACACTTGCTGTTTCTGTGGTAATGCATTTTGCTCCAGAAGCTCACCAGCTCTCACTGTGCCGCTGTGAGGCTCTGGCTTGCAGCAGTAGTTCAGCTTACTTGAGAGGAGGCTGGAGGACAGTATTCAGATATCTATATTAAACTGTAGAAAGCTATTTTAAAAGCCTGTTTACCTGTTTAAAAGACTGAAATGTGTAGGCAAGTCGTTGATGAGTGGCAGAGACACACGCTTAAAGGTGTTGCAAAAACACCCTGTACTAGTTTGAAACTAAAATGCCATGAACTGTTGCTTAAGCTTATGCAGGAACTTAGATGTGTTTTTGTTACTGTTCTGCCACTGTTGTATCTTGGAGTTAAATATGTAACTTAAGTTCTTGTGTATTCACATTTGACATCTCCCAGCAAAGCTGAATTTGAAGTGTTTGCAAAACTGCTCCTTGATAACTAAATAACAAAATATGTTCAAGCACAGTCTTCTGAACTTGGCAGTAATAAGCTTATTTATTTTGGATTTTGACCAGAACCTTTGGTAGAGTGGGAAATACATAGGAGAAGGATGTAGCTGTCTCAAGTCTGGGCGCCCTGTCTAGCTTTTCAAATTCATTCGTCCTTCAATTGTGAATACTGTCTTTTTCTTTTTGCTCTTCAGTGACATCTGAGTTGTATAGATATCAGCAAAGAAATAAACTGAAGTATCCTCCTGAAGGAAGAGTCATAAAGTTCATTGTAATGCTTCCCCTAATATGAACTGAAGTCATCCTTAATAGGGATGTAGTTTCACTATAAGTTTGATTGGGAAGTGTTGTAACACTTCCCAATCTAAGGTAAGGGCTTATGGAATCATTTTGGCCTGTTTCTGCTGTCAAAGGGATTTCTTGCCATCCTCATAAAATATGAGTTCTCCTTTATTAAGTAGTCTTACAGTAAATCTAGAGAGATTATTCTGTTCATTTTTGAAACACTTAAAATTTCTTGTCTTTTTCTGTTAGAACAGTTCCCCATTCCTCAATTGTTGTTCACATGGATGTCTTTTACAGCTTTCTGATACCTTGTATGTCTCTCTTCCAAACTCAGTCCTCATCTTTCTGTGAAGTATAGCACCAAAATAGAACTCAGTATTCCCACTAGGATCCTATATGTGTTGTATAGAACATAGGATTATTTTGTGGATCTTGTATGCTACCATTTTACAACACCATGAGTTTTTTAACTTAATCAGCTTGAGAACCACTAAATCTGATTCATCTCTAGAACTATCTGCAGATCGTTACCTGTCTTGTACAGTACAATATTTCCTATAACCAAGTAAGCTTTGAACTCCATTCTTCTCTTGTGTACATAAGTGTTAAGTTTATACTGCTCTTCTGTCAACTTCAGTCTTTCCAGCTCAGCTGTTTTGGGTAATAATTATTGTGCTGTGTGGGTTTGGTTCAGTTTCTTAACTGATTGTGCTTCTTCTAGTACTTTGTACAGTATGGGCACTGTCTACATGAAGAAACTGCTAAATGATCTAACCTATCTCAGTTCATAGCTGAGCTTGCCTGTTACTCTGTTGGGAGCTGCTTATCTGAGGCTGTACATGTGTGTGCACTTAATATAATTTTAAATCTTTGTATCCATGAAAGCTGTGATCACCTGTATGTTCCTAATTAAAAAGTGTTCTCTCCTATCTAGTCAGAGTAGTAACAGTCTTCATAGTCTCAGTAGAGGTCTTGAACTCTCCTCTTGAGCCCCTGCCCCCAAAAGGTAGTAAACTTAGTTGAGATGGCTTACTCCTATCTTCCCCTTAAATTAGCTAAATATACTGATTCAAGATCAAAATGCACAGAAGAGTTAAAGTAAATTTTTGATCACTGCATAGCCAGGCTGGTGAACCAGGGTGTTCTGAAATAGCTAATGGATGCCTGAACTTAGAGTTCAAATTGCAAGTTAGCAGAGCATTGCCTTTTGGGTGCAATACTGTGTGAAAGAAAACATTTGCAAAACTGCTAACTCAGTATCAAATAATGTGAAAGGCTTGTGACACTACAGCTCCACTAGGCTGTTAAGAGTATGTCAGTCAACATTTTTGCAGTGCTATTTAACGAAGGGTGATGTACATGACTAAAGTAAACTTGGTCTCAAGACTAGTGCTCAGTCTTGAGGTGACTAGAAGAGTCAACTTGCAGCTGGCTGTGCAGTAAATAGCCAGTCTTATTGCTATAAACAAGTGGGATTCCAGTAGTAAACCCGAAAGTGTTATTAATTCACTTTGTAAAAACTGTGGTAAATCATTTTGATAGTGTATACTTTCATTTAATAGAAGTAAGGGGAACGTCAAGGTTTGTCACCAGCAGAATGACATGCAGTTATCTCTAGGAGTCTGAGTTCTCCATGGCAGAGTGGTAGCATGTTTTTACAAGGTCTCGCTGAAAACAGTATTGTTCATTGAGAGAGACCTGTGTCAAGCTTGACTTCGGTGATAAATGCCTCTTCAAATTAGGGTAAGCTCTTGGTATCAAGAACAAAAAGTAGAGAGCTGCAATGTAAAAGTAGTGAGTAGTTAAAAGTTGGCACTTGCCAAATACCGTATGCTGCTTACTCAGAATTATTACTCATCACCTCAAAAAATACTGTGCATTAACAGCTTAATAGAAAAGTCTTGGATACTCTGTATGCCTCAATCTACCAAAGGCAGTCTTTTTGGCTTTCTAAAAGAACATTTTAGGAGATGGCTTTTCTTCAGTGAGCTTTCATTACAGTAAAACTCAGTGAGGCGATATTGACAGATCAAAGTTAATCCTCTTGCTGTAGGGAGGAGTGTTCAGCCACATGGGTGGAGTGCACAAGTACCAATGAGACATAGTAACATTGAACAGAGGTAACCTTTCTGCTCGTTTGAGAGGCGTGTGCCCACACCGCCACCATCCAGTGAAACTCCTGAAAAAGAAAGTGACTTCAGAAGCTAGTGTGACTCTAAAGAGCTGGCAGAATTATTTTGAAAACACCAGATGGCTTGGGGCACCTGCTCTTTTAATCTAATGTCCTTGCCATTTATTGGAACCTCTTAAGGTAATTCTTCCAATATAATTTTCGCTGTAGGTCAGCAAAAAAATCCTTTTTTTTTTCTCTGAAAACAGATCAAGCATGAAAATATGTATTTGCTCTTACTTTAATGTCATCTATGTATGGACTGACTGCAGAGGAAACAAAAGTCCTGCTCTTGAGAATACGTATTATAAATAGTAGGTGAGGAAGAAGGGGTTTAATATTTAACTGCTAGTGTTTAAATATCCCATATTGCTTGGTATGAACATAAGCATCAGAAAACTGGGGGAATGGAGGGTCAAATAGAGAAAGGTGTCCATCTTTCTACTCATTTGGTAATCTGGAATAATTTGTGAAGATTTGTGTATTACTGTAAAATTGCTTGTTTAAGCAAACAAATACACTTGAGGCTGCTCAGCTGATAAGAATTACTTGCCCTGATGTACAGTATGATGCCGGTACTGAAACTTGTCAATGTTGTGAGAAGCTGTACTTTCAGGGAAAGATTAGATGAATTATTCAAGTTATTATTCCTTTACTGTCTGTAACAGAGGGTTCTTTCTTTAAAATTGAATTAAATATCAATTAAATTTCAATGAGGAAAACTAAGCTTGGATATGTCTTGTACATTCTATTTTTTAGCACTGGTATCAGCAGGAACTCTAATACATATGATAGTGCATGTCATTTGATGTCGCTAAATTTGCTAAGTGCACTTATTGCTGAAAACTGTATTTCCTGAAAGAAGACTTTAGAGGAATGCCATTGAATCAGCAGTTTCAGTTGACTACACAAGCATGTTTGCTGCAGCAAACCTAAATGTTGCCACTTCCAAATTGTTGAAACTTCCCTTTCAGGACAGAAAACAATAGTTCTCTGTCTGTGTTGGCACCCTTTTGCCATTCTTGGGCCCATGTTCGAACAGCAGCTGTTAAATTGCAGCCTTATTAATAAGTAGTTACTGTTAGTACTGTTTAAAGCTGGACTAAAGCTTTGTCCATTCCAGCCCAACACACTTGATTAATTATAAACAAAGCAGATTGTTTCACATTGACCAACCCAGTCTTTCTTTGCCTGTGTGTTCCAGTTATGTTTCGTAACAATTGCTGTGGCTTTGAAAATAGATATTCTAATTCTCTGAAGAATGCATCCTTGTGGGGTGTAGGCCTGAGTATGTAAATGGACATGCTCTGAGCAGGAGGTAGTACTAGAGATCTTGCATCCTAGTCATTCCGATTCTATGGTAAAAAAGCACATCTCTTACGTAGCAGTTCTTCCTTGCTTGTGTTACAATATTTTCTGCTTCCCAGCGGAAGAATTCCTCTGTCTTGAAACAGTTCTTTTTTAACAAGATGAAGGGTTTTTTTCCTCAATTTGCTGGTTTTCATACTTCCAAATGTAAATAAAAGGTCTGGTTAAATTCTGTCTCCTTCCAGTTTTGCTTTATTCTTGCGCAGTTCAAAAAGTGCAGCATCTACTTATTTCCATTCTTGTTTCTACCTGTCCCCAAATATGCTAAGCAAGGCTAAGCAGAAAATATATAATTCATGTGTTTAGTGGGTTTGAGGAAATCTGTTAGGTAAACTTGCCAATTTTGCAAAGCACCAAGAAAGTGCAAAGATAACAGCTACTTAGAGTATAGCTCCCATAATCTAATCAAACCATACATAGGACTTAAGTTTTGTGCAAGTATATCTAATTGACCTTCAGAGAGTTACTGGAGTTGTTTGTGTTTTATTTCTTGAGAAGAGGCCATCATGCTGGCTAGACACATCTTCAACAGATGGAGAGTGTTCAGCTGACAGTACTAGTCATATGTAGTCTCTCTTGGAGTATCCACCTGAGTAGACAGAACCTGGAGTAAAAAACATGCTCCATTATGGGTTTGAACTTGGTCATATGGGAAGAAAGTCTGAAATATGTGGATCTGAGGCTGCTTTTAGGAGAAGAAATTGGGTTACACTTGACGGGAAAGGTTCTCTGCCCTCCTTGTTGATTTATACTGTCTTGATATAAGAGCCCTGTGTTACACAGCAAATTTGCCATTTTTCTTTACTGTTCTCAACTGTGAGGCAGATTTGAGTCTGGAGTGCTTTTGGATGTAGATACAATAGCTTCACTTTTGTCATTTTTATGGCTGCTGCTTTTTCAATGTCTGAACTGGACTATAAGCAGATCTGTCAGATTATGAAGATCTGGTGACAGAATATGCATTTTGTCACTGCCATGAAGAATGGTCAGGAAACAACACCTTACCTACCATTAGGTGGGAGTTCCTCCCCTTACTTCACAATGGGGTCAAGTCAGTTTTTAGTGTGTTGCAGTTCAAAGCCATTAACAGCAAGAATATGGCCATTCTCCTGAAGTCTTGTGTCATAGCCCCATATGCACACTGGTATGTCTGCAGGCAGTGGCATCAGTGTTTCAGTTTGTCAGCTCTTAACACATGTGTAGCTTTCTCACAGTGAATTATTCAGAGATGCACTGCTGTGAGAGAACCAACAATGAGATTGGACTTCAGCAGTATTTAGAAAATATGAGTCTACAAAATGATTGATGACTTATATACTGAATGTGTTTCTGCAGTTGCCTGAGCTTTTCATAGTACAGTGTGCAATTAAGGCACACGTTCTTACAGAAAGGGCTCTACAGCTTGTACAAAACAAACGTGCTGTCATGAAATAAGATCATTTAGTTACTATAGCAGACTTGAGTTAAAATAGGCACTAACTGCTTGTTTTATTATACTATTCTCTAGCTAATGCTTATCACAGGGAGGTTTTTGTGTTGGTACCAGCGCTGCAGTGGCACCCTTTATCTTGTTGATTCTTTTTACCCCTCTGGAAAGCAAAGTATGACCGAAATGGTGTCCCAAAGCTTAGTACACAACCTAATAAGGACCAATAGTATTACAGTTCTGTGTAAAACTCATGATAACATTTATCTTCAAAGTCCTGAACATTTTAGGGCGTAAATCCTTTGATTTGCTTACTTCTAATGTACTAGAAGCAGCCTTTTGTGAGCTATTTTCCAAACAGTTTCCAGATTTTTCCTTCAAGGGCAGGGTAGGTCAGCTTATTGTAGAGACCTTTGCCATACTTGAAGTTGTTTTTCCTATTACACAGAGGGTGTTGGCTTTCAGCAAATAAAAGCAGTCTGTTTCTTTTTGCATCAATGAACAATGATAGTGTGGAGGTTGTTTTTGTATTGGCAAATGAGTTTAATATCTTTACTGATGTGTTTGTTAATATTGTAATGTCAGTTAATATTTTAATTTTCAAAGGTGAGTTTTCTGAAATTTGCATTTCATACAACAGTTTTACAAACTCCTAAGTAAGCCTGTATAAACTTAAGTGTTATGAATAACTTATTTTGGATGAAATATGTCTGTATCGTTACTTCATGACTTCTAATGGGTTTGGTAGGCTTTAACTAAAACTTGGTTTCTTCTGATGCTTCCCAAAGTGTGCATACATACAGGGAAAACCAGTTTGGTGAGGGCCTACTTAATGTATAACCTGTATATGAAGAAATCCTGTGCCTATTCATCTGACTGGTATACAAAGCTACTTTTCATGATGAGCTGTGTGTTTGCAGACTAATGAGAGAACAGCTGAATGTAAAGAAAACTCTTCTACTTGGACATGGTGCTTGAGACAGATTCTAAAAAATTCTATTCTAGAGTTCTAAAAAATCTGAGACAGAACATTTGTCAGATTGATTTGTACTATGTCTTTGGACAGTCTTAACTGAAAATTAATGTGTTCTTAGTTGGTTCACTGTTTTGAACTAGCTGAAAGTGTTACTTCAGAATAATTTCTTTAAGCTCTATTACAATATCTAATTTGCTGTCATCCATTCAGCACCAAATGTCATTGTTACTCCTTGCATACTGTGTGGAAAACTTTATCCTCACTAAGCTATGTGTCTCAAATGTAATTATAAAGGGTAAAGGTAAAACTGCTCTGGTTTTAATTGTCTACCACGAAAAGGAGGTTTCTATGCTCGGGGACTGGAGCAGAAACAGGGTAAGGGTTATTGTTGGTCTTTGACCAATAGTAACCTCCAGCCGTGTCTGTTTCCTTTTCGCTATTTCCCTCTAGTGGTCACACACGACACTGGCTTGGGGAGGTTAAACAGATGAACTGGTACTAACACAAAAGTCATTTGAGTGAGTATATGACAACTTAATTTTCCCAGTCCTGACCACAGATTGTGAAACCTTGTGACAGGAGGACATACTCTCATGTTTTGAACTGATGATTCACCAAGGTTTTGGAAATTACCTGAATTTTCATCCTTTTAGATATCCAAATGTGTCTTTTGCATGAAATATACAAAGCTCTTAGCACAATCTAAGTTTGTTTATGAAGTTTCTTGATGTGGGATTTGCTTTATATGTGTATCTCTGTCGTTCTGTATATGGGGCTAGGTCTTATGTCTAAACATTGGATGTATTCAGATAATTTGTCCCTTTAGCATTTTGTTTTATGTCGTGTTAGACTTGTTCTTAATCCATATAAACTAAAATGAGAATTATAGAATCATGTCATGCTATTCTTTGTAAAAAAAAAATGTTTTCGTGTAACTTTACAGCCATTGTGTATAAGTGTTTCATAGAATTGCTAAGATTGAAAAAGACCTTTAGTATTTCCACATTCAGTTGTCAACCCAGCAGCACCACCATGTTCACCACTAAACCATGTCCTCAAGTGCTATATCCACACTTTTTTTAACACTTTCAGGTATGTTGACTCCACCACTTCCCTCAGCAGTATGTTCCAGTGCTTTACAACCCTTTCCATGAAAAAAAAGTCATAATGTCTAAACTAAACCTCCCTTGCTGCAGCTTGAGGCCATTTCCGCTTGTCCTGTCAATTGCTACTTGGAATAAGAGACTGACACCCATCTCACTACAGCCTCCTGTCAGGTAGCTCTAAAGAGTGATAAGGTCTCCTCTGAGCCTCCTTTTATCCAGGCTGAGCTACCCCAACTCCCTCAGCCACTCCTCATCAGACTTGTGCTCCAGACCCTTCACCAGCTTCATTTGACTTAAGATTTTGCAAATGTTGCTTGCTGTGTAAGATGGGGCAGGCACCTCAGGAAGAGTACAAGGATGTTGGTAAGTCACGTAGAGAAAAAAATTAGAAAGGTGAAAGCTTAGCTAGAACGCAGTCTGGTCACCGCTGTATAAGATAAGATGTTTTTACAAATACATTAACAACAAAAGGAGGGCCAAGGAAAATCCCCATCCTCTGTTGGATATGTGGATGGGGAACACTTGTCGCCAAGGATGAGGAAAAGGCTGAGTTACTTAATGCTTTCTTTGCCTCAGTCTTTAACAGAAAGACCAAATATTTTCAGGGCAAGCAGCCCCCTGAGCTGCTGCTAAATAGGAATAGAGATCAGAATAGACTTCCTGTAACTCAGGAGGACGTGGCCTCCTGTGCCACTTGGACACTCACAAGTCTATGGGGCCAAATGAGATTCACCCAGGGGAACTGAAGGAGCTGATAGATTAGCTTTCCAAGCCACTCTGCATCACTTATCATCAATCCTAGTTAACCAGGAACATCCCAGATTACTCTAGGTTTGCAAATGTGGTGCCCACCTACAAGAAGGGTCAGAATGAGGATCTGGGGAACTACAGCCTGTCAGCCTGACCTTGGTGACCTCAGTGCTGGGGAAGGTTACAGAACAGAGTATTTTGAGAGTGATGACTGGCACATACAGGACAACCAGGGCATCAGGCCCAGGCAGCATGGATTTGTGAAAGGCAGGTCCTTCCTGACCAACCTGATCTCCCTTTATGACAGGGTGACCTGTTTAGTGCATGAGGGAAAGGCTGTAGATGTTTTCTACCTAGACTTCACTAAAGCCTTTGACACCATGTCTCATAGCATTATACTGGAGAAACTGGCAGCCCATGGCTTGGACAGGTACACTGTTCACTGGGTAAAAAACCATCAGGGTGGTCGAGACCAAAGACTGGTGGTGGATGGAGTTACATCCAGCTGGTGGCCAGTCACCAGTGCTGTTAACCAGGGCTCAGCACTGGAGCCAGTTCTGTTTCATATCCTTACGGATGATCTGGATGAGGGGATCAAGGACACCTTCACTCAGTTTTCAGGTGTCAAGTTGGGTGGGAGTGTTGATCTGCTGGAGGGTAGGAAGGCTCTGCAGGTTGAACATCGGAAAGAATTTTTTCACTGGAAGGGTGGTCAGGTATTGGAATGGGCTGCCCAGGAAAGTAATGGAGTTACCATCCCTGGAGGCATTCAGTAGAAGTCTGGATGTGGCACTTAGTGTTACAGTCTAGTTCGCGTGGTTGTATTAGGTCAAAGGTTGGACTTGATGATCTTGGAAGTCTTTTCCAACCTTAATGATTCTGATTATTTTCTGCCTGTCATGCAGAACAGTTGAGTTTGGCCTTAGAGAACTATGCCTTCAGAACTCTTGATACTTTATATCCAATATGTTCATTTTTTTGTTTAAAAGTAAAATTACCTTTGGACAGAATTATTGCCTAGGTAGTTTGAGCTTAACATATGGAATCTTTATGTTGTCCAGTTGATGTATGATTAGAAATGCATGTAAAGCTTCTGCTGATGGCAGAATGCTGTTGCATGAAGAGCTTTTAAACCAGACTGGGCTTTGTTTTTAAACAAACATGGTTTTGACATAATAGAAGGACTGGTTTTTATGTGCCGCGGCATGCGGCAGTGGTGAGTGCTGCAGCCTTCCAGAAGTGCCCTCGATTAGGGGAAGCCACTTCAGTGCAGGGGGCCAGATCAGGGCAGCAAGCACCCACACTCCCAGTGGAGCAGGACACACACACACAGAGGATGCAGCAGCCAGCGACAGAGGAGGCGGGAAGGGTCCTTCGTGTGGGTTCCAGAAATGAGGTTTATTGTGGAGGGTCCAGGGATGAAGAACAAATATGGAGGGCCGGGTACAGGTTTAAGTATGGGGAATGAGGGGTGGGCAGAGCATCAGGGCCAATGCGTTGAGGGCCAGGGGTGGAGTGAGGGTAAGGGAACCAATAGGGGTACAGAGGAGGCGGGATTAAGAGAAGGGAGCCAATGAGGGTTACAATCGAAAAGAAATTTCTAGAGAGAGTACAAACATAGAATAAAGGAGTGGAGAATGGTAAACACAGAGGATCCATATATTATAATAATTAATGCAAGGTCTCCTGGGAGTTCACCCTAACTTGGGGGGATGTTTCCTTACAGGATGCAACATTATGAATTTTCAACCCTGCACAACTTCAGGAATCTGAAGCTGTATCAGGAACATGACAAAAAGTTGCATGGCTTGGACTCCCTTATTTCTTGTAACTTTTTTGTTCGAGTGGGTGCAGTGAACCTGTGCTGTTTTTGAGAGAAGTAGGTGTTGAGAGCTGATAAGGGCTACAGCAAGAAGGAAATAAGAATAGGTAATAGGTTTTGAATATGAAGAAAATTGTGTTAGATTTAATAGGGTGTGAGATGCAAAACAAGCAATGTATTAAAAGTCAACCCTTCTTTTTCCCCACTTTGTCCGAAATTACTGTTAGGAGATTGCAGTTTAAACAGCATGTGTTCTCATGTATTTCCTTAGGGCATAAGATAGTTTTCCTTGAATTCTTTGTCAGATATATTATGGAATTTTACAATTCCAACTTTTTTTATTCTCCAGTGCTTGCTATATAGTACATGCTCAGGGGTATGCCAGCCATTTGATAGATATTTCTATTCTGATGGCTAAATGAATTTTTAAGGATTGAGTGGAGGAGAAAAAACAATCTATTTCCAAGTTTAGCAGTGACAAGATACCTGCTAATTGCACTAGGTGAACAAGGGACTTTGTGGGTTTTGCAGGAGCATTTGCTTTGGCAGTTCTTCTTCTTATTGACAAGAAGCTAAGCATATTTATCTGTTGATAGATGTGTTCCGTGTTGCTGTAAAGCTTTTTATACTCCATTTGTTTTAGTGTGAGTAAGAACCTTGCCTGCACCTCTACTTTGAATCCTACAGTTTCTTGTTAGGAAAATGTTTATTCTGATTAAGCAAAGCATAGGCCTCAAGTCCATATCCAAAACAGTCTCAGGCTTGCAACAAGTACCTTTTCACAAAGGTGAAAACCCCCCCATTGCTGTTTAACCATGCTCTTTCAAAATCTCATTATGGTCTTTAGCGCAAGATTTTTCACCGTAATACAGATGGTGGATGTGTTTTTCTAGTTCTACAGAGGTGATATTAATATAATACTTAACTACCTTAGGTTAAAAATAAACCTAAACCAACAATCAGAGTAAGAAGCAATCAGTCCTTCCCTGCCATTTTGAAGGATAAGTAAGATTGCCTAAATGCCTGCTAACTGTGAACACGGTGTGTGGCTTAGTCCTCCTTGCTCTGTCCCGCTGTTGAGACGGCTGGGTTATCCCTCTGTACTCGCTGCCGGCGAGGCGTGGGCTTTTCCTCCACCTAGTGGATGCTCCGTGGAAGAGCCGGTTCTCGGACTCCTGCAGCGGCTTTTCCTACTGCCTCCCGGCTCATCTGCCTTAGCTAGCACTTATGCTAGCTGATTAACCCTGGCAACACTCCCTTTTGAATTTTACACATCTTGATGATGTAATAATATTTAATATAACTATTATGCAATTTTGTATAACTGCCAAAAAGAACGATATGACTAGTGCTTTCAGTTGGGATCAGAACTGTTCCTATTTTTAAAGGCACGGTTGCACAAGGGCTAGCGTTAAACGAAGATCAGACAACATGTAATGGAATTAATTCATTCTTTAAAATCTGTAAGTATTTCCATTCAATTTCAAAGCATGAAAACTAGTAAGAATACTTACTTCAGTGCAATGGGAGCTGAGCCCAAAACATCAGTGCTTTTTCTGCGAATGTCTTAGTAGAATGGAGTTTATTAGTTCTTGTATAACAATACACACCTTACCTGTCTGTCTCCTGACAGCCCAGATTCATGGGAGGGATAAATTTAGCCTCTCCCAGTCTTGCTTATAGTCTCATGACCCAGCAGTACAAGCTGCTTTAGTTTTATTACTAAGTGCACTAAGTGTTGCAGTTATTGTCAGGTTGGGTTTTGGTACTTTTGCTCAGGGAAGAGTTTTATTTTTATACTTACTTTTCAACTTGGAATTCCTGAGGTTTCCTCCTGTGCACATTATTCGTATTTACTGTGGAATTGCAACATGTATCACTGCTAGAGGAAAGTTATGTTTCCATGTCTTTCCCTGTTTTTGCAGTTGCAAGAAAGGTCGTATTAGAAGCTGTTCCCTTTTAAGTAGTCATCTGCACTGTGCTTGGGAGGGCTGTGGGTGGGGGATCGTCATCCAGCTGCTCTGACCTGGATTGTGGAATTTCTATCTCTGCCTTCCTGCTAACTATCACCTTGGTTTTGCAACCTTAAATTTCCATTGTCAGCAGCTTCAGATAATTAAAAAATCAGACCTATAGTCACATGATAATTATATATTTAACTTCAGTCCTCAGAAATGCATCCTATACTGCCCTGTCTGTAGTGTCTGTGGTGTTCTTACTGTCTGCAGTCATTTACTAGTGTAGCCCTGCCTTGGCTAATCCTAGAACTAACCCATCTTTTTGGAGCTTTTGCAGCAAGTCTAAAAAATGCCTTTGGAATGTAGTTGTTTTACAGAGCTTATCTGCTTGTTTTCCACCAAGCCTTTCATACTACCTTCCAGCTCTTTTGTGTTATTACTTTTTTCTATATTCTGTTTTTTTTCATAAAGTACTGTGGCCTGATGTCTTGGATATTTGGTGGGATTTTTCACAAGTACTGTAGAGAATGAGATTAGAGTCACTGTGTCCTAATATGTTTCATCACCTTCTAGGGTGAGCTGTATGCCTTAGAGGGAGGAGCTGCCTGCTGCTTATGTTATGTAAAATAATAAATAATTTATAATGCTAACTGAATATATCTGCCTTGGACAAACCTACACTGAAGTGCTTCACAGGCGCTAAATTGAGACATAATCAAACTAATTCCTTGAAGACGTGAGAATAATTTGCATCATTTGATTTTTTTAAGTGGGAGAACTTTGCTGTGAGTCTGTGCTTTGCTCGAGGACATTATTTTCCACTTAAGGATCAGTGTGAACAGTAACAGAGATCTGCAATATGATTCTGCAAATACTTGGATTTTTATATTGAAAGCAGCTTTTCTGACGTACCACCTTGTTGCTGATACTAGCATCTGCCCCAGTTAAAGGATCACATGAAGCTTTGGATCATGTGGCTCTTTCCTCTTGTCTGTTGTAACAAAGGGATTAATGGATTTCGTGCATTGCCTTAGAAAGCTGAAGGTGTTGCAATTACTATCAGATGCCAGTTTTAATGTAGCTTTGAAGCTGTGATGTATGCATGGAATTTCAAAGAACTGCATCTTTTTACCGAGCATGGCAGTTTAGCATTAGTGCTTGATGGTATGAAGTGATATGACTTCTACAAGTAATTTTGTTTTCAAGCAGAAACTGTCGGTTTCTATCACATGAACTCTACCTGCTTTTCCAATTTTCATCTTTGGAAAATAAATTTGTGTAAACAGAAGAAACTTATGCCTACATTCCTCTTCTCAATGTAATTGATTATTTCTGCAGTGAATAGTTAATGATGATCTGCTTTGCAAGACATAAATGCGGCAGTGACCTGCTCTCGTTTAGATGTTGCGGTAGTAGAATGGTGGGGCTTTGCATGATTCATGCTTTTTTTGTTTGTGTTCATCTGCCTGCATGTGTCTGCTGTGAGCGGGATGGCTTGTCTGTGCATCAGTTAGAAATGAGTACTTATTTTCTGGTTCTTGTGAAAACAAGTGTTCTCAATGTAATTTTATTTTTTTCCTCTTGGCTTTTTGAACATAATTGTTTGACACAGTTTTGTGAACATGGTCTGTAAATGCATATGCTTTTGATTCATGTCGTGTGCTGTTCAGTCAGATCTTAATGCCTGCTGAATTTGCTTCTCAATAGCAAATAGTTAACTATGTTGCACTTTTTTATTGGTAGACTTTGCAAGCTGATAGCTGTATCCATATAATTGTATATGCTGTTATGTGTATGATTCTGTAGGTTGGATAAATTGTTTAGTGGCATTAACAATCATAAGCATAAATGACAGACAAATAATTATACTGCTGAAAAGGTACCTTAAAAAAATCAAACTTACACATTGATATGGAAAGAAGGGTTGGGTTTTTTTCCTTTTGCCTTCAGCTTTTATTTTGTGAACTAAATTAGCTGAGCGTTGACTGTATGCATAATATTGGAAGAAAAGGATTTAATTCAGATGTAGAGTATAAGGCATGAGATTTTCTACTTATAAGTTTACATCTATTCTTGGAAGTTCTAAAGTAGGACTATTAAGGTGTGGTTTTGACTAAATCTCAAATAAAGAAATCCAGAAATTTCACTTCCTAAGCTTAAAGCAAGGTCTTGCATAGGTGTGTCTTTCTCACTTACAGGAGAAAATCAGAAAACACTTACTATCCTTAGTTAAAATACTCTAACCTCAATGAAATTGATATTTTGGCTTCATTTGAAGATTGATCTGCTCTTCAAGCCATATCCTATTGAAATGAAATTTTATCATCTTTTCTAGTGTGTAAAGCTTACAGAGAAAGTTAAATGAATTTTTGTTGTCAAATTGACTATAATAAAAGCATATTGGATCATCTTAAGATTTGTAGTATATGCTTAAGTAAATATTGAAGGTACTGATTAAACAGTGAAGTCTCTTTGTATTTATGCTTAAAGGAAATTTTAAAAGAAATATTTCAAAGTGTTGGGTGACTCTTGTAAAATATTCTTTTCAGGTTTATGCTTATTAAATGCTTTTGAAACAAAGCAGTTCTATGCCCAGACTCTTACTTGTAGCTCAGACATACATACTTTGTTCCGCTTTGTCCAAATTCTTAACCAACACTTCAAACAGCTCTTTACCTTTCTTTGCTTTTTAACTTATCCACACTCTCTTGCCTTCTTAAAGCCTATACAGCTTCCAGTTTTTCCATAAAACATGCAACTGGAATTTCATCATTGCTTCTTGTTCTGTACAGTTTTTATCTCCCCTCTCCTCGCCCCATTTGAGTTGCAGTGCTACTGCAGAATTTATTTCTGTCAAAAGTTCTTCACAGTTGTCTGTGTCTACTTGATCAAACTTACCTACTAACAGTATTTCATATATTATTCTGAACCATCTGTTTATTGCTTACATTCTCTACCAGGATTTTTTGTCTCCTTTGCCATGCACATGTCATTTACATTAATATTTAGAGGAATTTATTTTCCTCCAGTTCCTCAGTATTTGCTTCTGTTTGACTTCTGAGGAAATTTGTCAAACTCTATTTTTAGATCTTTTAAATGTTATTTTAATCAAGAGATGCTTTTCTTTTTTCATTGTTTAGTTAATTACTGTTATTGTATCCTCTCTCATACTTTTAGTGTCTTATCTTGTTTTATGTAGACTTTTGTTCTCAGTAAAAAATTAATTTCAGTCTAGTATAAATAATTTTGCTAGAGAAGCCTGAAACAGGAAAAAAAACTTGATAGAAGTAATTATCTGATTTTCTTTATCTATTTTGTTGCTTTTAAAAAGAAACTGATACAATTTGTATGAGTGGAAGGATTGATTGAAGCTGATTGTCTCGAGGCTGAACCATGTTAATCCCCCAATTAATTGTAGAGTAATGTAAGTTTTTTAATAGGCTGTGTGAAAGTTACTTCTTAGGAATTACATAAACCAAAATAATGAAACACTGTCCCTTTTTTGAACCATTAAATATATATTGCTGTGTCCTTTTAGGGACGCATAATTCACTGTAGGTAACAAATTATTTTACAAATCAATTTGATAATAAAAAATAAGTTTATAATAACTTTACAGATACTGCATCAACATCTTAGATGCAGGCACAGTTTGAGTTATTTAAACCTCTACTGCAAAAAACAAATGGGTGGGTTTCAGAGAAAATTATATTAATCTTATTTTCATTATTTCTATTTTATCAAAAGCCTCAGCGCTCTAGTTTTTTGTGTGGTTTACTTTTTAGACTGAATCTGGCTATGGATCAGAGTCGAGTTTGCGACGCCATGGCTCCATGGTGTCTCTTGTCTCTGGAGCAAGCGGATACTCTGCAACATCCACCTCTTCATTCAAGGTTGGTGCAAAAAGTTTTCCTAGTACTTATGCATAAATAATGTGCAACTGGAAAAGAAGTAACGTGTGAAGACTCATTCACACAATTATAGAAAAAATACAAAATACTTAGTTTAAAACAGTAGTCCATCATATGATGGTGAACAGATGATACAGGAAGCTCTCTTGTGCTTCTGTGCAATCATCCCTTTTAAACTGTAGTGTCATCCTCAGTGGCAAGAAAATCAAACTTGTGAGTGTGTTCATTAACTTTTTCTAGTTTACTCACCAGAATATCCTGGGCTCCAAATGAAAACAAACACTAATTCTGTAGCTTAATATGATATGGTACTGGTTGACAAATTATGGCTTTCCTTGTGTCATGCATATGAATATTTAATGTATAAACTAGGTGTGCTGTACTTCTGGGAGAGCAGAAGAGGAACAACACAAGAAAAGGGAATAAAGATTGGAACAAAGATCTTAAACTAGAGCTGACTGCTTTCAGGCAAATATCTATAAAGCTGGTAGCATGCAAGATCACGTTTTTAATAAGCTTTTGTGGAGTGCTCTGAAGTAGCAGATACAGTCGAGAGAAAACATTGAGACCAGTGACAAAATGAGTAAGGAATACTCAGCTATGGTTTCTTCTGACATTAACAGTATTTCATAATTGCTGATATCTAAAGTGCCCTTAGTGTACTTCAATTTCTCTTCATAGCTGCCAAAATATTTTTTAAATTAAATTTTAATTTTAATGCACCGAGCTATTGTTGAGAATGTAGAAACATTCCAGGCTTTTTTCTTTTGTGTTTTCAGAAGGGCCATAGTTTACGTGAGAAGCTTGCAGAAATGGAAACCTTTAGAGACATCTTGTGTAGACAAGTTGATACTTTACAGAAATACTTTGATGCTTGTGCAGATGCAGTTTCCAAAGATGAACTCCAGCGGGATAAAGGTAACACTGTAACACTGTAACTGAAAACTCTTCCCTCCCTGGAATGTAGCTTTTTACCTAGGAAACCCCTTGATACAATTACAATATAATTTAATGTCACATAAATAAAATATGTATCTTAAATTTACTTTAGTAAAGGATCAATTATTTGCATAGATGCATAAACATGTAAAGTATTTTTACTTTAGAATTCAGATTTGCTTAAAGATCTGCTTGATGTTAACCTGTAGCTGTCAACTGTACAAAAGCAGTTCTTTTTTTAAAGTGTTTTGTTATAGAATACCAATTTCTAACCCTCATGAATTCAGTTTTTTGCTGTCTCTTACCTGTTAGTTTGAAAAACAAATGGGATATTAGTTTTGATAGAAACAATACACTGTTTAAAAAAAGTCAAAGGTGCTGCCTTAAGTAATGCTTCTGAGATGTATTGGCTGGAAATAGAGCACTGAATGCACACGTGAGACCGTACTAGACTACGGTGTGGATGTCTACATATCTCTGAATTGCTTATGTCAGAGTACAGCTTGTCACTGTATCTGTGCACTCTGCCGAGGCATTTATGTTCACCCCTGTGTTTGTTCTGGCAGTGTGAAACTTTTGGTAGTAATAAAACGCCAGAGAAGTGCAATTCCACTTTTTTTTTTAACTTTCCAGTGTAGAAGATTAGATAGCTACTGAATCATGGCTCCTACTTATCCCTTTGTAACACCAAAATATGTTGCTCTTACAGAGAATTGAGTGCTAAACTTCAATGCGGAGCAGTGTTAGATTCTGCTCTTAACTGACATTTACACTGGTAGTGGTCTTGGGTCAAAAAGAGTGAAAAAGCCCAAAGGGGAGGGAGGGTTCATGACTGTTGTTATGGGAAAAAGTGCTGGCTAGCCATGAAGATGCTCTAAATTCTTTCTTGCACACCAACTAGAAAAGCTTTCTCACTCCCATAATACACATTCTCTCAAATCTAGTGGTAGAAGATGATGAAGATGATTTCCCTACAGTACGTCCTGATGGAGATTTTGTACATAACAGTAACAGCAGTAAGGAAAAATGTAAGTGTGTTTCAATTTTTTCACTGATGAAAATTAGAATGAATGGTATGATGATATCTGATACAAGACAGGTATTTTATGCTCTTTTCTAAGCAGAAAATGGCAAGAATAGTTATTTAAGTGTATGTGAATGGAAGTTCTTAGTCATGTTATAATTCTTTAGCAGCTTTTCGTGATTCTCTGAGTTACTCGTAATTCACACAAATACTAATGCAAGCTTGTCAAGCTGGAATTTCCTATTCTGTGTCTAAAGTCATTGTTGCTACAAAATTCTATTGAAACAGCTGCATTATTCAAATACTGGGAACTGAGATTTTTTAACAGGTTATTACAAGTGTTACCTGCTTTAGGAGTTTGGTGAAGTTCAGTGCTTTTCCGCTTAGGGATGTCCCCATATGGTTTTCCGAAGTACTATGGCTGTGCAATGGTTAAAATAACAGTTACTGATTCTCACTTACCATAATTTTAGTGCATTTTTGCTGTCCTTTTCATTGTTATAATGAGCAGAATTCAGATTTTTATTCTTACAATAAATGAACTAGTTATTGTATTCACTTTATCCATGCAGCAAATGTGAAGAGCTCATGCAGGTCTTGCTGTTTGAGAAATCTGATAGTTCTGGCCTGGAGGAAGTTGTGTATGCATTTAAAGTGTATTTGCATTCTTTTTAGACCTTTTCATGTTTTCTGACTGAAGTATTTTAGTGTTTACACTGCCTGCTTGTTGACAATTCACTTAGTCCTAAGGTGTTCCTTAGACT
Source organism: Rhagologus leucostigma (assembly GCA_013397725.1). NCBI lineage: Eukaryota > Metazoa > Chordata > Aves > Passeriformes > Rhagologus > Rhagologus leucostigma. The sequence goes on along the minus strand of VZTD01005398.1, from coordinate 34,938 downwards.
TGATTCACGAAGCTTGGAAGTTGCACTTCCAGTTTCAAGTGTGATGGAATCTCCCAAAGTACTCACCAGAAATGTTTTTAAAAATGTAAATGCTTTCATCAAGAACCTGGGAAATATAGGGCAAAATAAACCTTTTCTGTGTCTTCTGTTTTCTTTTTAATTGGCTGTTGTTCTGATGTATTACGTATTTCCTTGTTTTATTTAAGTGCTTTCTCTAGACCGTAGCCAAAACTGTTGTGATGGAAGAGGAAAGGAAAGGAAATGGAAGGAGCTTTTCAGGATACTTCCAGAATTCATCACATGAGTAGATTACTCTACTGAGGATTAATTCTAATGCTGATTTCAGAGATTAAGTAGCATATATCTGAAGTTTTGAAGCAAGTGTAAGCAAGTGTATGGTTCCACTAACCCTACTGCCTGTATGAAACTGTACTTTTTTTTTTTGAGAACTGTTAAGTTAGATTTCAGAAAACTGAAAAAGCCTTCTTTAACAAATGTTAAGTAAGAGTTTAATTTTACTGTGTGATTCATTTTGGAAGAGATGTCATTGTCAAACTTAAGTTTTGTACAATCATGTAGGAGTTTCAGCTTCATTTACCTGTAGAAATTTTTTTCATATCTGTGTTGTTCGGGTGCATCTGCAATATATATGCATACACTATGGGGAGTGTCATTAGCGAAGTCTGTATTTTTAATGCAGCTGGTCATCAAGCCTTTGGGAACTTACATGCTAAGAAATTGATACACAGTATTATGGATACCTGTATATAAACTCACTCACTATAGGTCACTACAGGAAATAATTCTTCAACCCCTTGCCTTTTGCAGAACTTCTAATTCCAGTTGTTGTGACTCCTGTATTCCATTAAATTTACTTTCCATCAATTTTTTCTATGAAAATATTTATCCCCACTTCAGTTTTTCTGTGCCTCAGTTTGATTTCTAACGGCTAAATTCATTAAATATTTAGTAGCTGAGTGCTGCAAAGCTTGATTAGAAATGAAAAATTAGATTCTCAGCCCTTAAGTGGAATCATAAGTGATACCGTGGGGGGAGTAGGCGTCTCAGGTTGAGACAGCCATGCGCACATATTGGGCAGAAAAGAAGTTCAGACTAACTGATGATGGAAGATTTATCTTCAACTTCACCCTTTTTTAAAGCGTAGCCTCAGAGCAGCTGTTAAAATTTGGTTTCTCAAATTTCAGTTTCTGTTCTTGAAATTTCTATCCAGTCCTAGAAGGACTGTAACAGTCTTCTTAACTGTAGCTGACAAGTGGCTTCCTGTTTATTCTGGGACTGTTCTCGACTCGGTGCTTCAGGAAGTGAGGCATAGGTTGAACCTCTTAATTTAGCTTACCATGATATGGAGGAGTGTTTAAGCCTACTGTTCAAACTACTAGTGCACCAATCTAAAGCTCAAATCATTAGATTTGAGGCTGACCTAAGGGACCGTATTCACACTGTCTTTTGCAATTTGTTCTCTGGGTGGGAGGAGAAAGTTAATGTGAGTATGGACATTTGTGTACTGCTCTGAAGTTGATATGGATAGGGAGGCTTTTTCTCTTCTGTGTTCTCTAGGATCTTCAAGTGAAGAGCAGGTAGAGTACTATGAAGTTGTTTAAATAATTGGTCACTTTCCAGTTAAAAGGTCTGGTAACTGGAACTGTGATCATTTATGTAAAACACCAGGGTATGGTGTCTGGCTGATGCATATTTACCCACTGGGATTTTGGAATGTAAACTCTTGATCTCAAAATGTTCCGATTCATCCCCTCCAGAAAGAGAACATATTTGGATTCAAATTTTCTAAGAATAGGAAGAGCAGGTGTAACCTACTTAAGGAACCTCCTTGAATATGGAAGGTGTCTTTTGTACTGGAACTATAAAGACGGAAATGGTACAAAGGCTGAAGGAGAGAAATTTGAAGTAAATTATAGCAGAGATTTATGGTGGATTTTTGTGCTTTGAATGGAGGAAGAGTATTTGCCAAAATATTGCTGAAAAATTGAAGTTGTTCTCAGAGGAATCGTATTGATCCTATTGCTATCCACAGAAGCTAACAACAGTAGGTATCACTAAATGGGTCATGGACACAAATGTTAGTTTTTCACTTAGAATTAGTTTAGTGACATAATATGTTAAGGGGGCATAAAATGGAAAAGATGAAAGAATCTCATTCTACTTACTGTCTTTAGAATACTTTCCTATTTCACTGGAAAACAGATTTGGTCAAAGAGTGGGAAAGTATTACAAGCAGACTCTTGGGAACAAGAAGGGAAAACACCTATCCTAACAGATACAGAGGTCTAGGAGAGAAAAGCTAAAGAGCTATTGAAGGTTAAAGCGTGATATGAAGAATTCTCTGTATGAAACACAAGAGAAAACAAATCAGAAATCTAGCATAGATGGGATAATGGAAAAGGAACTGGTTGGAAGATGTTGAAATTGAAGTTAAAGTGGGGATAAATTATCCTGCTTTTTTCAGTTGATGGCGTGGAGTTTGATAACCAAAGAGCAGTTGCAACAGTAAGAACACTTTCCTATTAGTCGTTACCTTTCAGTATAGATCTCCAGATGCCTGATTTTATTTTGAAATAATCTGCAGCTGACATGAAAAAAAGTGTAAAAAAGGGAATCGGAAAGATGTTTGGTCTCTCCAAACAGAAAATCTCCTCACAAGTACTTCTAAAGTGCTGAAGCTCAGTTGTTCCTGAGGTGAGGGTTGAGGTCATCTCCCAACATGTTTCAGAAAGACAGATATTTCTTGTGATTAGGGATGAATAAAAATACTTGTATCCACCGTATGGAACCTACTGAGTGACCATCTCTTCGAAGAAATAGGTTTTACGTCCTTCTGCAACATGTTCCTTTTTGCCCATAATTGTAATGACTGAAAGGAACTTTGGGCACTGGCTTTGTCTGCAGCTCTGCGTCTATCACAGCTACTCTGAGGCTAGTCATTAAAGAATGGCTTAGAATATGTGATGACTAGAACTGTATGGAAGTGTTAACGAGATGTGGCTGAGACCTAGAAAGGAACAAAAGCTCTCTCTTTTCCAGGAAATGTGGCTGTGTTGCTGTATTTCCCTTAATATTCTACCATAGAGATTTCTGAAATTATTTATATAATGTTGCAGCTAGTCGCAGTTTCTTCAGCACATCTACATATTTCCTGAGAGAGAAAAATCACATCTGTAACAATTATAGCTGTGCTGTTAAGCCTGCATATGAACATAGCCTACACCAACAGGAGGAATTATTAGTGTAAAACTATCTTTCTAAGTTGTGAAGTATTAAACTTTGTGAAGGCAAAGTGCTTGTGTAATTTTAATTATTTTCAATGAAGACACTGCATCGCCTCCTTGCCAGCTTATGCCGCTTTCAGTCTCAGTCACCTCTGTGTTCCATCTGCAGCTGTTGGGGAGGGAGAGCTGCTCTGCTCATTACAATTTCTGGAACAGTTTTTTCTTTCTCTTGCTTCCCTTTTTTTTTCCTCCAGCCCCCATCGCCTTTACCTTTTAGGGAATGTTCTTGATTAACATGAAAAAAAAAAAGAGTTGTATTCAATTCAGAATACAACTCTACCATAATATGTGTGTGCCTTGAGGTATTTGAAGTAGTGTGTAGTCTGTAATCACTTGTTTGAAAAAGAATTTGATTCCTTCTGAAAGGGGGCATATAAAACCTCTAGAGACTTAAACCGCTCCTGAAGACTGTGAGACGATTGCTTTCTGTTCCCAAAGTGCAGGCACTGTGCTCTATCATTATGGAATGGAACTACTTGAAAGCTCTGCTTTGCTCTTTTAGACAGATAAACTTACTCAAATATTAATTTGTACTTTTTAAATTGTAACAATGGTACATCGACAAACTGACAGACCAGAGAAAAAATTGTATCAAGCTAGGTGAGAAGTCATGAGCTTGGCCTTTGGCATAGCATGAGTTACTTTAACTTGCTGGGTTCAGTCATCTTCAACTTGAGTGTTACTTCTGCTTTGTAATATTTTCTGACATTCATGTGCAATGCTTGATATGTTATTATGTCAACCTACGTACCAGTTTGACATATAATAGGTACTTTTTTTTATCACACATTTTAAATGACTTGTTTAAATAGCCTTAGCAACAGATGGCCTGGTTGACAGCATGAAGTAGTTCTTGGAACTGTAAAACTCACAGTACTTGGAAAATTCAGCACATTTGATGCTTTTATCTTATACCTTTTTACTTTGAGGTTTTAAAATCTATAATTATGTGCTTAAAACAACCTTGAATTTTACATTTTGGGTTTAATGACATTTTGAAATTGTTCCCTTCTTAATACTGAGTCTGATAAGTTTTAAGGTTGCTTTGTGTTAATTAGGCCCCATTTCAAGCTGTCAAACTGCTATTGTTACAAACTATTACCACTCCCTCCACCCACATGATTTGCAGAGTGCAGACACTGGCAGCATTACAAGCAGGCTTGAAATACAGTATAGCAAGATGAAGCTGCAAGGATCTGTTTCTCCTTTTGAATCTTTTTCCTTAGCCTGTGGATAGCTGTGGACATTATTACCACTTCAGATTTTTATTTTTAAATTAACTTTCTAGCCAGTCTCATGTCTTCGAATACAACACATATATGTGAAGTGCTTGTTTGATTTAAAGGCAGCTATCAGTGATCTCATTTATGTGTTTTTAGTGTTTCCACATGTGACACCCAAAGGAATTAATGGCATAGACTTTAAAGGAGAAGCTATAACTTTCAAGGCAACTACTGCTGGAATCCTTGCTACACTCTCTCATTGTATTGAACTCATGGTAAAACGTGAAGAAAGCTGGCAAAAAAGGCTAGATAAGGTAAGATCAATTTCCTTTTACTTTTGTTGAAAAAAGTTTCTTTAACTTGAACTTGAAATTTAAAATAAGCTGTTATTAACTTTTGTACTGTATCAACTGCTTTTTTTTATGCACAACATTTATTAATTTCAGGTGCTTTCATTATTAACCCTATAAAATGTTAAGGAGCCTCATTCTGACTGGTGATGTACTAGGTCGTTTCATGATAGTCTTTTTTTCATAGCACTTTTTCAGATGGTAGTCCTATATTCTTTATATCTACAAAGAACCTGAAATTATTTCATAGTAATAAGTGTATTGCTTGCAGCCTTGTAACACAGACCTAATTATCCATGTATGCAAAATGATGTGCAAGTCTCTGAAATGTTTTAGTATGATAAGAGGTGGAGACAATACTGGGGAGAACAACCAGTTCTAACTTTAAATGTCCCCTCAAGATAAAATTATCTCCTTTAGGAGATTGATGAGATTAAGTTAGGCTGTATACTAATCGGTTGAATCTTCTGTGTGGTGTTAGAATATCTATTATTCTAATGGCAGTGATAGTTTGTGCTGAACCTACTCAACCACTGTAACAGCTCTAAATGAGCAGTGCCTTCTTGCCTGAGATCTGTTGTTGGAGGTATGGCAGGTTGTAATTCAGGCTTTAATTGCTGGAATCTTACTGTTGCTGGCTGGTGTGCAGTGCACCTGTTGTTCTGTTCTCATTTCATGTGTTTCCATGTGATATAAATTGTGTATCAAATCTTACTCTATTTAGTGGTACACTATTCAAGAATGAATGTATTCAGACAAAATTCATCTATGTTTGACTCCTTGACCCTCTCTTCCGTATTGTTTGTGCATATGTCAAAGGCCTGGCCCTGTCTCACTGTGTTGTGGCTTCTGTCAACAATTCATTAGTGGTTCAGCTGAGAAGTTGGAGGAATTACAGTAGGTCCAAGACTTGAAACCTGTTTGTAGGATCATAGGGGAGTTCAGGTTGGATAAAGACCTCAAGAGGTCTCTCTCGCTCTAACCTTCTTCTCAAAGCAAGGACAATTTGAGTCAGACCAGGTTGCTCAAGGCTTTATCAAGGCTGTAGACTGCACAGCTCTTCAGAGCAGGTCTGCTGCTCACCTGTTGTTAGAGTGAAAAAGTTTTGCCTTATATCCTGTTGGAGTAACTTTTATTCCAGTATCTGATGCTTATTTTTTGGCCTTTTCTTGTAAACTGTGAAGAGTCTGGCTCAGTTTCTTTATGATTCTCTTGAGCGTATTGGAAGGCTACTGTTAGGTCCCCTAGCAAAAGCCTTCTCTGTGCTGGACAAACACACTTTGTTTGTGTTGATGAGACTTTTCTTAGAGCATGGATGAAGTGATGTTTTCCTTGCCTGTAGTTCAGTATATTTTAATGAAGAATAATATGTTAAAATATAATTTGAATTTATTTACATTTGCTTTTTGTAATTTTTTTTGTTCTCTTGTCGACTAACTTTAAAGCACTTGTTTAAGATGCAAGTGGTTAACAAATTCAAAGCTAAATTTTGCTTGGGGTCTCACGGGACTAATAGCTCATACAGCACGAGTAAGTACATTTTAAAGGGGCTCAAAAACTTCTTTCAACTTCTTTTCCCAGGAATTAAAAGGGCAAAAGCTCCTGAAACCTCAGAGTTTTCAACTTGCTCTGCTTTGGCAGACTTGCAGCTTTCAAAAAGTCCCATTTGTCAATGACATTTTCTGGGGTTTAGAGGGCAGTCATGGTAAAGTACCTTAATTAGTATATAAAGTCATTACTTTGTATTCCACTCTTTTGGAAGAGGAGATTTTTTATTGAATGAAATAACTAGAATTATGGTGGGATAGCCTTGGCAAAGAGTGAAATGCTCACCACCTATTCAGCTTAGAGAGAAAAGTAGAATGAGAAAGCTCATGGGTCAAGAGAAAGACAGGAAGATTGCTCCCTGGTTTTTGTCATGGCAGAACATTCTTGACATGTTGTCTTGGGGCGACTCTATCATGTGTATCCCCTATCATGCTCTATGCCCAAAAAGTAATATTGTGCCTTTTCTGTGCCTTTAAACTGAGCTTGAA